>VONZ01000715.1:0-147500 GCA_012976165.1 Labeo catla | reverse complement strand
CAACCATGTGGCTGCTTCGTATTTTGATTCAAATAACACGAACCCATTGTACAGGGTTCAACCCAACTTTCACATATACATGCCACATTTAAACTGTTTTCTTAACCTCGTGTACATGCAGCACTTTCACTTTTCACACCTTTCTGTCACTTTAGCTATCCATTTTTTTTTCAGCACATGCGTATAAGAATAACGCTCATGCATTGACCTTGTCCACACAAGCCACGCTCTCCAGCAGCCAGGTGTTAGACCACTGTCCCTCTATCAATTAAATAGCCTTCATGTTTATGTGTATCAGAGTGCTACTTTCTGCAAAAAAATCCTTGAAAAGCAGTTTTCATGGGTGCACTCCTTATACAAAAACCTTTTAATTTTCATAGCCCACTTACGTAATCAGGATAGACTGATTCTCCCTGTCTGAAAGAAGTTCATAGTGTTATTTTAAATGAAACCGCTGAACCGATTTTCTTTTTTTCATTCAAATTTTAAATGTATCAAGTAAAATATTGGCAGGCTCAGGATTAGCACAAACTATTCATTCTTTTTAGAAAATCTTTTTTTTCCTTTTTCTTCCTATTGTTTTGCAAATTGGAATGAAAATGTATTTCCCCACTTACCAGTGAGCATGAACTGGTAGGCGTTGTCGGAGATGGAGAAGATGTGAGGTGGAGCTTCAATCCTCTTTTTGCCTCTGTATCCAGCCACAACAACTGAGTCGTACACTGGGAGCCACTTGTAGGGATTGACAGTGACGCAGAACAAGCCAGAGTAGGTCTGAAACGGAGACAGATACACCAGTTTTACAATGCTGCCGCCCCATCCTAGGAATAAAACCTGGTTGACTTACGTAGATCATCCATGCTGCGTAACGCTCTTTGAGGTTGTACAGCACAGCAGGCTCATTGAGGTGGGTCATCATGGCCATGTCCTCAATTTTGTCAAACTTGGGAGGATTCATGGGAAAAATTTCGGCTTCTTTCACCGTGAGCGTCTAAAAAGTTTTTAGCAAGGGTGAGACATTTACTAAATATGACAGTTTCTGATTCATGTGGCATCCAGGTTTACAGTCCGTAGCATCATCTAAAATTGTTTTGCAGAAGATGGAACCATTTTATAATTGTACTTACTTTCCCACACAGAGTTTTGACGGTAGCTTTGCCACCCTCTTTACTAACAAGAGTACCCTTCAGGTACATCTCCCCTGGCTCTGCCACAAAGTATGCCGTTTTGGCATCAAAGGGGGTGTTCTGGGCCTCGAGTCTCTCTCGCTCTGGCTTCCGGAGGTAAATGGCCGCCGGGCCGAAACACTCCATCTCACCGTCTCCCATGATTGTAGTTTACTGTGACAAATAAGAAGAAGAGAAAGTGCTGAGGGTCGTTCACTCTGGTACTATAGAGTGATTGCACATGATTTCATTTGTGTTCAGTTGTGTTTTATTCCAGTAACCTCATTTCAGTTGTGACAGAAGATCGGAAAGCTAATTGGTAAGTCTCGACAATTTGTTCATGCCCATAAAGCAATTTACTATTATATTCAAGCTTAGGGTCAGGGTTGCTTCTAAACTCTGAGATTTATTCTTTTCTCTAAATATTAAACAAGTGGTGTAACGGTGGTGCTGCTCCACACGAGTTCTATAATGCAGGCTCTCTTCATTTATTAACCATTAAAGATGCACACACACTCAACGATTACATTAATCACAAGCTTAATACCTGCTGTTGTTTCCAGAGAGAATGTGTGTGATGTGTCTGAGGATGGAGATGCTAAGAAAAAAGCAAAAACAAAAAATCCATCAAACCCGTGCAGCGAATATGTGCTTGCTTGGCGTGATTCAGTCAGATTAATTTGAAAAGCATGTCCAATGTACAGCACTTCTCCACAATGTGAACTCTAAAATATGCTAACTGATTAACATGTGAAGGTTAGCCACTCTAAAGTATGTGATATTAGCTTAATAGTAGAAGAAGAGGATGAAGAGCAACTCACCCACCTTTGAGTTCCAGCCAGTTCTTAGAGGAGTCTGAAGCAGCGTCTTATATAGACAGAATAATGTTCACTCAGCAGAATGCGCTCACTGTATTTGGTCATGTATTCTTAGCTCCGTTTTGACGGGAATCAACAGGATTGTTGTGTTTGTCAATCTCACAACACAGGCCAAAGGTAAGATCTCACTATGTTGTAAGTAACTGTCCAGTCTTGATTAGTTTTTGATTTGTTTATAGGAAATACTATGTTAGAGAACAATTTGTAGGACAGGTAATGGGTTGAGATAATGACGATGAGGTGAATTGACACCTTGATGAATTAAACGAATATTTGAAAATAAGCCACCGATTCTGTGATTAAAAATTGTACTTGATGTATTTATGGGCATTACTTATGATCAAGCGCCTTAACCTTGAGAAAGGGTTGTTATGTGAAGGTATCAGTTACTGGAGTTCAGACATTGTTTGGGTCTTATGTTGAGGATAATCTTCTTTAAGTGTCTTGGCACTACAGTAGAGCCCAGTTTAGCCGTGGAGGAGCTCTCAAATGTCACTGGGATTCTGTTGCCAGAGGCCTTGGAAGTTTTTTGTGTGACAAAGCAGCAGATTTGGGCACAGCAGTTGTCATTCTGTGAACTTGTGCATATGGTGACAGTTATGCTGAAGTCCGGCCGGGATCTGGGAGAATGATGCTGCGTTGCTGTATAGCCCAACCTATGAAAAGGAATAAGATGTGTTCCCTGAAATGAGTCTCTTTTTTTTGAGGTCATGTTCTAAATTGATAACAACTAACTACTAACAACCAGTAAGGTAAGCCACTTTTTAAGCAGTCACTTTTAGACATCCTGATCAGGTGAATAATGGAAATTAGGGATGTTCCGATACTAAATCACGTCGGAATGGTATCAGAATGGGATCTGCCAATACCGATAGTTTGGTTTCCTAAGAAAAGAATCTCTTCCAGCTAAGGCTCTAAACTATACAGAGAGCTCTGTCATTTGGAACATTGCTGTAATATTAGAGGTTAAAGGCATAGTTCACCCAAAAATGAAAATTAGCTGTTAATTTGTTCACCCTCAGGCCATCTAAGATGCAGGTGACCTATTTTTCTTGAGTAGAACAGTAAAGAAAATTTTTAGCTAACAACGTGGTCCTTGGTTAGTCATAAAATTCAAGTCAGTGGCTATATGTAATCCATAGCCTCCGGTAAACTGGGAAATCCGATTTTTCATCATCATCATCAACTCACCTTCTTACGTAAACTATGACAGGCCATAAAAACATCTTCATTCAAGTGCGTGTTTCACACATGCACATATCAGTTCATCAGTTTCCTCATTTCAGTGTAGCGTTGGAGGAACTGGATCTATATTGGTTCGTTTCAAATCAGAGTGACTGTTGAATAACTTGTAGATCTGTGAGATTGGCTTGAACTATGGGTGATTCATAGTGAACAGTCGGCTGATATGTTGGTGCACCCCTAATGGAAATCGCTAATACTTACTAAGACTTGTATTTGGATGCATTTCCTCTTCTCTGCTTATTTCCAGTTTGCAATTTCAGTTTTACACTCTTCTAATGGCTGTGCTTGTCTATTGGTCTTTGTCAGTCTGTTGATTTGTGAAATTTTTGTTGATCTCAGAGTCAAAGTGACATTCATTTATAAAGAACTTTTCACAGCACACATGGTTTAAAAGTGTGGGAATGCATCCTAAATGCTCCCCTGACTGCCACAGGGGTCGTCAGGATGGCGTGGCGTTGGGTGTGCCATCTACCTGACCTTGGATCGTGCTCTTGTCCTTTTGCTTTGCCTTTCAAGGACAATGCAGTCTGTTCAAGCAGCTCTCCTAGAACCTTTGAGAAGCTGGCAGGAGGACGTGGAATAAATTCTAAGGCGCTGGTGCCTTAAAAGACAGGAACATGTGGACAATAAAATTCCAAGGCATCCTTCCCCTAAGGATGGACATATTAGGACTTTACACAAATATAGCTGGTCAGGCAGCAATGCCATCAGGGCTTTGCCATTTGTCAGCACAGGTCACAAGAGTTATTGTGGTGTCACGTTGAAAGCTTTGATATCAGATGGTCACTCGTCTATGAAACTTATATTTAAAAGACTATTGTAGGAAGCTATTGATTCAGTTGGCCTTTGATTATTGGTCACATTAGCATTTACCTTTATTTAAATGCTTTTATTCAGCAGCTTCAGCAGTGGGTACACAGGCATGCTGTGCGTGCATTGATTTTGCAGCTTTCCTGTTGTTGACATTCAATAGTGGAACGCAGCTGCACTGGCCAGGTAACTTCTCTTTAAAAATGCATGATTTTTAGCAGGTGTAATTGATCTTGCAGACATTCACTGGCCCTTTGGATGCTTTGTTGCTCAAGTGCTTTACTTGGGACAAATCGCAAGCAAGAGGTAAATCTTTAGACAGTGGTGTCAAGTGCTGTGGTTGAAGCATGAAGATGAAGTGTAACTAATACATGTCATAAGAATGCATCTTCAATATTTTGGGGATATTTGTCCATCTTTGAGGGATACATGGGGTTATGTGATTTAGGCATTTGTGACTGGCAGCAGATACAGACTATATTCTGCGCAGTTCAGGCTAAATTTGTATTAGTAGTTAGTCTTTTCATGAAATCTGAAATTTCTACACTTGGATTAGGTATACATCCTCTGAATTGTTTTTGGGATGGCTGGAAGCTGGAAAATGATAATGTGTTTGAGTGCTTTTGGGAGGGCTTGTAGCCAACCAGATTGCCAGTTTCTATATTTGGTAATAACCTGATATTGTGAAAAGAAATGTAAACATTTTCAGCTAAAAACGCTCTAATTTGAACGGTGAGTAATGCTCTAATCATTTACAGTACCTTTGTTTTGTGGAACACACTGCATTTTTTTTTTTTTTTTTCAAGATTAGTTTACACAAACAAATATTGAACAGTACTGCTAGATCATTTATCATCACCGTGTCTGCCAGAGTATGTGAGCGGAGTGGAGCAGCAACAGTTTCCCCTCCGCGCTCCAAGCGTTCAACAGTCGCTCCGCTCCGGGTTCACCATTTCCCGGCTCCTCTCCTCGCTCACTGATATCAGAAACACCACTTCGTCTTCGCTCCCTGAGGAAATTTATGTCTATATAACGTATTTCAGTGTTATGAAATATCACAGAAGCTCTGCTCATAACATATATTAAAAGAAAAAAAAAATAAATAAATAATAGGAGAGTTTCAAAGTGGCTTATTGGAACACTTTTTTTTTTTTAATACATGCCAAGATTTCATACATGGTTGTCGGCCTTAAAAGGTATCATTGCTGCTTTTTGCAGTGCAAATTTTGTTTCTGAAGGATAAAAATAACTCATTCGATAACCGTGTACTGATAAAGTAGCGCTGTAAGAGTACATTTGCTTCAATGCATTATTGAGAAAGCGACTGCGTGTGAATAAGTGTTGTACATGTTTAAATCATGCTTTCACCTGAAAATATTCAGTATCTAGAAGGAACACTTCCCACTCATGTCCACTGCCATTATAACAACCTTCACATTCTTTCTGATTTGAGTTATCTATTTGTATCTAAATATGTAACCTAAATATGTTTAATGAGAATTCTTGTTCAATATGCAATTATATTATGGGCTGTTGGCATGAATTGTACACGTGATGGAGTGGTAGTGGAGCACATTTTCTAAAGTGCCTAAAAGTCAAAATTAGTACATTTAATTAGTACAGTATAGTACAATTCTAATACTGAACACACTGTTACATTATTAGGCTCTAGCTCCCTCCCTACCTATACAATATATCCATGTGAATATCTGTCTGCTAATTTATTCGTTTAACTTTAGCACTGTAGTGAATTTCGCTTTTGCCAACCTAGGGAGGTGAAATAGGGTACTGATGGGTACTTACGTCACAGATGACATAATGATTCTTGGATCACGTGTCAATTAATGTGAGGTTATGAGCACATCACATAAGAAAGATTGTTGGGATCTCTAACTTGTAGAACCTCTTACTGTATTATCAACACAAGGAAGACAAGTTGTAATAAAATAAATTTTATTAACAAAAGATAGACAAGAGTAATCAACAACTACTAAGTGAATACCAGGAATGAAACAGGAATAAAGTGCATAAGGCATAAAAAGATAAACTGTTGCTGCTCTGAAACAAATAAGGTGAAGATACTTTGCGTCAAACAAACACGTGTAAGATATGTTATCAACTGTAATCAGCTATATAATACCTAATGTAAATTAGAAACTCATATACTGATAATATACAACAATGCCAATGTTAAGTATTAACGAGGCAAACCACCAACAAATGCCATCAAGCACGCTTTAATCAAGTAAATGCATACGTCATCCACAGCAACACATCACATGACTTAAATACTGGCTCCTAAAGTCGAGAACCAATGAATGCCAGACATAAATAATCACAAATACACATTATCCCAATACACCGCATCACCTCCCCCATTAAAGTTAACACCATATAACACCAAACGTTAGTTAATTCCTACTCAGTCTCTAAAACGGTGTGGTAATTTAATAATCCGTTTAGAACGTCGCAGACCCACTGGACTTGCAGCAAAGGATTCAGGTGGTTCAACTGGCAGTTCAGAATCACATACAGCTGTTGATGTTCCAGCTGACCCTGAATCTGGGCTGCTAGTTTCAGTCATCTCTTTTTCAGGCTTTTGAGTCTGTACAGAGCTGCTTGATTTCAACTGATCATCATAAGTCTCTGAGGAAGAATGGCGTGGTCTCAATTGATCACCGTGCCGTCTATACACAGTGGTCGACAATGGATCACACACCTTGTACGGCACAGGTCCAGTCTGCTGCATAACCACTCCAGGTAACCATTTTGGCTGTCCCCCCACTGTGCTGCGCAAGACAACAGAATCGTCCACAGCAAAAGATCTTTCTTGTGCCTGATAATCATGTCGATTTTTTTGCAAATATTGTTTCTTGCGAACAGCTTCATGAATGTTTGGTTTTAGGAAATCCAATCTGGTGCGGACATGTCTCTTCAGAAATAGATCAGATGGTGACTGGCCTGTGGTACAATTTGGGGTGGTACGATAGTGCAATAAAAATAAAGATATTTTATCATCAATGCACATTTGTTCATTCTTCAGTTTTTTCATGCCCACCTTAAATGTCTGGACACATCTCTCTGCCAATCCATTGGTGGCTGGATGTTTGGGTGCACCAGTAGTATGTAAAATGCCATTCTGCTTTACAAATCTTTGAAATTCATCAGAAGTAAAAGTAGTTGCATTGTCAGTCACTATTTGTTCAGGTAATCCATATGCAGAAAACAGTCTTTTCAGTCTGGTAATTGTAGCTTGAGAGGTAATTTGTAACATACGGAAAACTTCTTATCATTTGGAATAAGCATCCACTACAATCATGAACATATTGTTCAGGAAAGGACCAACAAAATCTATATGCAACTGTCTCCAGCACTCACCCGGAAATTCCCATGGATGAAGAGGGACTTGACTCTGCATTTGTTGTTGTTGTTGACAAATTCCACACTCTTTACAACTTCCTTCCACATCCATATCAATTTTTGGCCACCATACATATTTACGAGCCAGGGCTTTCATTTTAACGATGCCAGGATGTCCTAAATGAATTTCTTGCAACACCGTTTTCTGAAATTTGAAGGGTATAATTACTCGTGTGCCCCATAACACACACCCCTGTTCCACTGACAACTCTCTCTTTTAGAATAAAACACCTTCGAATCCTCTGACACCTTACTTGGCCATCCTTCCATCACATACTGGAAAACTTTCGATCTCTTCTAGTTGCTCTGGCAATCTGTGATGCATTAAGAGGAGCCTCTTGTAGGCGATTAGTCAGGAGAGTGTTGATATATGCTGAAATGGCTTCTGTGCCCACATCTGTGATTTCAGGTAAAGGAATTCGTGACAAGCCATCAGCATTCCCATGATTTTCTGCCTTCCGATAACAAATGCGGTAATCATATGCTGACAAAATTAAAGCCCACCGCTGAATGCGAGCTGCAGCCATCATAGGGAAGTGCTTGTGTTCACCAAACAGAGTCACTAAAGGTCTATGATCAGTCATCAGATTAAACGATCTTCCCCACAGATATTGATGGAATTTCTTAACTCCATAAATGATGCTCAATGCTTCTCTCTCAATCTGTGAACATTTCTTTTCAGCAGGGGACAACGTATGTGAAGCAGACGCAATAGGATGCTCCTCACCATTTGGCATCGTATGCTGCAACACTGCGCCAATTCCGTAAGCCGAAGCATCACATGCTAAAGTCAGAGGTAACTGTGGATCATAGTGTACTAACACTTTGTCACTGGTCAACAGTTCTTTACATTTATTGAAAGCACCTTGTTCTTTCTTTCCCCACTGCCAAAGCACTTGCTCTTTGTGGTACAAAGCGTCCCTAATAATTTACCAGGCCTAGGAAGGCTCGCAGCTCTTTCACATTTGACGGTGCTGGTGCATCCTGAATAGCCCTCACCTTGTCCTTTGTTGGATACACCCCTCTTCCATCTATCACATGACCCAGATATTCAATTCGTGTCTGCCCCAACTCACACTTACATTTCTTTGCTCTTAATCCTGAGTCTTGTAGACGCAGCAGAACCTGGCAGAGGGTTACTAGATGTTCTTGCTCATCTTTACCCACAATCAACAGATCATCCAAATATACAACAACTTTAAGATCTTTCATCAGTTGTTCCATAATCCGTTGAAAAATAGAAGAGGCCAAACTAATGCCAAATGCCAGACGATTATAGACATAGAGGCCCCTTGTGTGTGTTGATTGTTGTATACTTCTTTGAGTCATCATCCAACAAGACCTGCTGATATGCTTGAGCTAAATCGATCGTCGAGAACACCTTCCCTCCACTCAATTCGTGGTAAAGGATACACTTCCGTGTTGGCAGCTTGATTAACAGTGACCTTATAGTCTCCACATAAACGAACTGTTGAATCTTTTTTAATCACAGGGACGACAGAAGCAGCCCACTCACTATACGTTACTGGAGATATAATGTTTGCTTTCTCCAATCGATCAATTTCCTTCTCCACCTGTTCTTTCATGGCAAAAGGTAATGGGCGACTTTTATAAAATTTTGGTGGAACATCCGGTTTCACTGAAATGGTAGTTTTAATATCCTTCAAAGTGCCCAATTCATTCTTGAAAACGTCACTGTAATTCTCAAGCACCTCTTGGATAGACCCGGGCTGTCTCGTTTGATTTACGTATCGAATTTCTTTCCAATTCAACTTTATTTTCTGGAGCCAATTTCTACCACACAAATTTGGTCCATTCCCTTCCACTACAATCAGCGGTAACTCATTCACTTGATCTCCATATTGCACAGTAACTGTGAATTGTCCCAAAACTGGAATATTTTCACCTGTGTAAATCTATAGCTTTACTCGAGCTCCTTCCAATGGCAAATGGGCGAATGACTGCTTGTACATTTGATGTGAAATAATACTCACAGGAGCTCCTGTATCCACTTCCATCAATAAATCTTGCTGATTCACAGTAAAATTCACTCTAAATGTCTGTTTCTCAGTGTCACTTAACAACGAGAACATTTCCAATTCTGGCTCTTCATCAGCACACATATAAGCTGTAACTTTATGCTTGTTCTGTGGCTCTGCAAATTTGTTCACATGTGATTTCCTCTTAACTCTGCATGCTTTTTTTTATATGGCCAAGCTTTCCACAATTATGGCATTTAGAGTTTTTAAAATAACATTCCTGAGCATCATGATTTCTTCCTTTACAACGATAGCATGCATATTTTTGGCGGTGAGCAGTTTTTTCATTTACCTTATGCACAGTTGCCGCTGAATCCTCTGTTTTCCTCAGCTGTAGCGTATCTCGATCAGCTGTTTCCATGTTAAGAGCAATTTCAAATGCTCGTGCAAAAGTAAGCGCGTCTTCCGAAAGCAATCTTCGTTGGCATGCTTCACTTTGAATTCCGTTTACAAAGCGATCACGTAAAGCTTCGTCCAAACTTGTACCAAAATCACACTGCGATGCACATTCTTTGAGTTCAGCAACATACTGGGACACAGTTTCATGAGGCTTTTGTACACAATGCTGAAATCGGAAGCGTTCAGCTATTATCAGCGGCTTGGGTTCAAAATGGGCTTGTAGGATGCTCACAATTTCTTTAAATGTTTTATCCTTCGGCTTTAAAGGCTGAACCAAATTCCGTAATAATCCATAAGTGGAAGCTCCTGTTGTGATTTTTTTCTTAGAGACCAGGAGACGTTTTTGGATATCTTGAAGCAGAAGTTTCTCTTTATTCAGATACTCGCTGCTCGGCACTGCAGTCTTCAAAAAGTCGTCTACTAAGGCAGTGATACATTGTAGTTTATATACATTTAGGGGGCAGTGCTTAGATCTGGAGACAAAGCACCTGGGTGACAACCCCAAACAAAGCATGCAAATGAAGTATTCAGGTATAGCAGCCTGCACCATTTACACCAGTCCTAATCCAATCATCATAACTACTCAAAGACTGGGCAGAGGTACCAAGAGATATTACAAACAAAAGGTGAACATCTCAGTAATCTGGCTCATTTGACTTACAATAAGAGAACAGGAACTGGCAGGAACCTCTTGCTACAAACTTTGCTTGAGAGAATCATTTGTCTGATGTCATCATATTTACCTTAAATGCTAAATACAATGTACTGCACCTTAGGTTTTCACGTGATGCTATGTCAGAACATAGGATCAGCATATTTTAAACAGTTTCTTAAATTTGTAATCCTTCAGTCCCCCCTTTGAGAGTTTTAATAACTCTCACATAATACAAATTTAAACCTCCATAAATCCATTCTACAGCATATGTTTGTTAACATTAAGCTCCATCTTCCATTCATGTAACTTGAAATAGTTACAGGCTCATATATCTTATTCTGTGTCTTGTCCTAGATTTGATTAGGTGTAATAGTTCTTTTCAGAACCATAACTGTTGACACATACGACATGGATGGTAACATGTCGTACAAGCTACATGTTGACACAGAAAACCATGTAGCGTAAGAGTGGAAGTCCTGACGTCCATGGCGCCTGAATAGCTGTGTAGTCTAGCTGTGTAGTTTTCTGTAGTCCATTTCCCACGTAGATTCACTTAGATGACTCTTTGTCCTCATGAAGCTTGTTCATGGATGTCTGAGGTGATGCTTTACTCCAGGATGCTGCTTTTGAAGACATCATGGCATGTACACATACCTGCAACACAAGAAAACAGAGGAACAGCAGACCAGCAGTATTCATGCATAGACATTTTAGACTTCTGTTGATCGTATAGTGGTTTTAAGTCTAGTGATCGTATAGTGGTTTTAAGTCTAATGATCGTATAGTGGTTTTGTTGACCTAGTCTTAAGTCATTTGACACCTATGGAAAAGTGAGGTGGGGACAAACTGATGAGGGGAAAAACCTATGAGGAAATCTTCACCACAGGGTTGGCCCCCGAGGCCTGTTGCACTTCGGTTCTTCCCTGGGAAGGGAAATATCTTGACATTCCTAGATCTAGGAATGTCAAGGCTTTTCTGTACTCAGCTACAAGGCCATCTGACCAGATGCGGACTAAGGGTCCCTTGTCATCTAGCACACTTTCAGAATCATCAACTATTCCACTGTAAGTTACAGCTGTCTGGCAGAACCTTACAGTGTATTCATTCACAGTTTCTTCTTTCCTTTGCACACAGTTAGTGATTCTGGACCAGTCTATTTTGGGTCCCATGATATTCTTTAGAATTTTCAAAACACCTTCTCTCAAATCCGCTTTACTGGCATGTTGTAGTTCAGAAGTAACAGCAGACTCAAAACTGTTGAATTCAGATTCAGTTAGAATTTGTGACATCAGCTGTGTGACTTCTGCTAACGACATGTCGTAGAGACGCATTTTGCTAGTCAATGCTCTTCTAAATTCAGAAAAATTTGTGCGTGCTGAGGGTAAGCTCTGGGATAGTCTTTCTATATCTTCAGGTCCTAGCGCTGTATGGACTGCTTGTAACTGGAGTCTGGGGGTTGCAGATGGAAGTGTTTCAACACCTTCTACCCTACTCTGAGCCCTTTGTCTCGCTCCACATACTTCAACTGCATTTACATTTTTATCTCTTAATCCAGTATTGCTATTGTCCTCTTGTCTACACAAAGACTGTAAGTCAGGATAGCTTTCATCTGACTGTTGGCCTTTTGAATCACTTTTGGTTGAGGCCTTGTTATGGCCCACCTTTTTAGTGAGACAGGACACTCTAGTTTGTAGTTGTTTGTTTTGTTCTTTTAACTTAGCAATACATTGAGCTTGTTCTTGTGCTAAGGATAAGGTAAATTCTCTGTGGCAGCAGATAATGCCTTTAATGTTTTTCTTTCTGATACATGCTCCAAGTACCTTTTTGCATTCTTCAATTGACCATACTTTTTCTGGATCAATACTAAATTTCTTTGTCAAATCCAATCTGACTGACTCTGTCGCTATTGAGTCCATGTGCTCTCCTAACAATGATTTGAACTCATTGTCTGTCCATAAAGGGGTGGCTAGTCCACCTTTCTCAGTTGTGGGAATCAACCTAGCATTCCTTCTCAACATTTTGTAATGTCTTTCTGACACAACAATACACTTCTAACACCTCCCTGGCAAGCAGAGGATAAATTTGTTAACACAGAACAACTGTTGTTAACCTTCTCTGGCAAAGCAGAGGAAAACCTAGTTAATACACATTATCATGTATTCAACCTTCTCTGGCAAAGCAGAGGATTCCTGAACATAAACTATTAGCACTTTACGCTAAACTTCTCTGCCTAAAACAGAGGATAACAGATATTAGCACGTAATGCTAATCTTCTCTAGCTGAACAGAGGAAAACTAGTCTGTTAACCAAACCCTGCAGCTGTTTGTTAACACTTCTCTGGCGGTGCAGAGGCTAACCACATGTACTGGTCTGTAGTGGTTCTTTGAATAGAGTAACACTCACCAAATCATTGTTGAGCTGAAAAAAAGTTTCTGGAATTCAGTCTGGAACGATGTCTGGCGAGAAGCTCTATCCGGGTCACGGCACCAAAACTGTTGTGAATTTTTTCTTAGAGACCAGGAGACGTTTTTGGATATCTTGAAGCAGAAGTTTCTCTTTATTCAGATACTCGCTGCTCTGCACTGCAGTCTTCAAAAAGTCGTCTACTAAGGCAGTGATACATTGTAGTTTATATACATTTAGGGGGCAGTGCTTAGATCTGGAGACAAAGCACCTGGGTGACAACCCCAAACAAAGCATGCAAATGAAGTATTCAGGTATAGCAGCCTGCACCATTTACACCAGTCCTAATCCAATCATCATAACTACTCAAAGACTGGGCAGAGGTACCAAGAGCCATTACAAACAGAAGGTGAACATCTCAGTAATCTGACTCATTGATTTACAATAAGAGAACAGGAACTGGCAGGAACCTCTTGCTACAAACTTTGCTTGAGAGAATCATTTGTCTGATGTCATCATATTTACCTTAAATGCTAAATACAATGTACTGCACCTTAGGTTTTCACGTGATGCTATGTCAGAACATAGGATCAGCATATTTTAAACAGTTTCTTAAATTTGTAATCCTTCACTCCCATAGCACTAAGCAGCGTCACTACTTGCTTCGCCTCATTTACATCATTAGCAATCATGAACAGTTCCATTCGTTCAATATACGCAGACCAGGATTCATTTTCTGGTTTATACTCATCCAGTCTTCCGATTTGTGCCATGTTCCTTCAAATAACTGTTTCTTCGTCGCCAATTTATGTTAAGTATTAACGAGGCAAACCACCAACAAATGCCATCAAGCACGCTTTAATCAAGTAAATGCATACGTCATCCACAGCAACACATCACATGACTTAAATACTGGCTCCTAAAGTTGAGAACCAATGAATGCCAGACATAAATAATCACAAATACACATTATCCCAATACACCACAGCCAAGGTCTCTGGAAGAGGTTTGGAAGTGATATTTACGTTCGCTGCGGTTGAGTGAGCAGTCCGGTGGCGGCGACGACTTCCACTGGTTGCGCTGGTGGCAGTACAGTGGGGAAAGGAGCAGGAATCCATTTCGACAGCCTTGAAGATGAAGCGCTGTGACAAAGCACCTGTTTGTCACCGCTGAGGGAGCGGCACTGGCTCGCACACACACTTACACGCACACACACACTCACGCACCCCATCCACTCTCCATTCCCCCTCCTTACCTGTTGCTTCCGCCATCGGCGAAGCGAGTGCACGCGCCGAACCGATCGCCCGCAGACATTTTCCCACAACGCAGTTTCCACCGTCTCATACCCGATCATCTCACACACACATTAACCGTGTCTTGTGTTTCGTCTGCGTGTCTTCGTTCAAGTGTTTGTTTGTTTGTCAGGAAGTAGTCGGTCTTTCGGTGGGTGAACGCTGCGTCGACCAAGCCGAGCAGACGGAGGGCACCTGCTTTTAACCCTCTGGGGTTGAAAAACGCGCCGGCGCGGTTTGTGGCCATTTTTCTGATAACGCCAAAAAGAACTTCAATTACTCCGTCATTTTTGATCGTACATATAAGAGCAATACATCAATGGAATCTGTAAGGAATTCACTTTTATTTGTGTACACTCATAATAACAACAACACTCTGTGGTTTTGTGAAATAAAGCAAACAAACAGGGTATGTAGTCTGCTGCGTTGTTCTCTGTGATCGTCATTAAGAAATGCGTCACTAAAATGAACTAAAACTCAGTGAATACTCCACACAGAGACATGAGAGAGATATCTATAGAAAGCCTGATATGTCTACTTTTAAATGGAGTAAGTCTTATCGAAAACAAATATCATGTGTTAAAGTAATCTGTATGAAACCAACCCCATGTCCAGTCTTTCTCGTCAGACCTAATTATTTTTAATTTGTTCACGCCCACGAGCTGCTTTCGGTTTGTTATTATAATCAGCCACGTGGAGGCGCGCGCGGCGAACCGCCCACATCAACGTAAACAAAGCGGGAGACGTCACGTCATTGTTTATCTCGGCTACTTGCATCTTGTTACTGGAAGAAGACGCGCTGTGAGGAGAAAGATTTATATTTACCTCAGAGGAAGAGCGCGATGCGACGCACGGCGAGATCCTCCGAAAGAGTAAGTCTTTCTTTTATTAGCCTACTTACATTAGTTGTTGTGTTACTGTGATATAACTTGTAGACATTATAGTAGTTAGTTTTTTTCCAAACTATAATTTCTGACTACATGTGCAATCAAATGAAACGTTATGAAGTATGTTTCATTTCATTGCATCGAAATGTTTGATGACGCCAGGATGTTTTTAATGTTCTATAAATTAAAAATGACGCGATATAAAAGTAATAGTGTTTACACTGTAACACTGAATGACAGAGTCTAAGATTGTTTAGACAAAACTACTGTCATATACTCTGTTCACGAATAGATGTTTATGACGTGCTTAACAATAATACATTAGTTTCTCAGACATAAAATGGCTTTGTATTGGATAAGACACAAAGCATGCTTGTGTTTATGACTATAAAATCATATTTATTTATTTATTTATTTATTTATCGTATAACAATAGGATACTATTAGTTTATTATTAATACTGTGTTAATGAATAGATGTTTAACGTTCTAAACAATAATAATTAGTTTCTCAGATATAAAATGCCATTTTTTAAAGATAGTATAAAGCATGTGTGAGTCTATGACTACAAAATCATACTATATGTATATATTACAGATGCTCCTGATATTAACATGCTCACAGATGTTTTTTTTTTTTTGTTTGTTTGTTTTCTAGTGATCTGATTCCTGCACCACAGATGAATGCCACACGAAGAGTACTGTACCCACATCAGATGTTCAACTACACTGATTTTTTTTATTGTAAAACAATTTCCTGGACTACTGATGATGAGTTTTGTTTCTTAAATCCATGGAAAGAAGCAGCAATCACTTAAATATCAGGTATAATTTACTTGTTTCACTTGTTGAACAGAATTCAGAAAACAGTTTTCAGGAATGACACAAAGTCTGTTCACGTCTCTATGGTTAGATCAGTGTAGTCAATAATGTGCTTTTGACCTTCATTTTGTATGTTTATATTATACTGTGTTGTAAATAAAATACAAACAATCTAAAACTCCATTCTCTGAATCTCTCATTGATGGGCCATTAGAGGAGGGTCTTTTGTCTCTCAGGTGTGAATCACTAAATATTCATGGTCGTTGTCACTCCCTCGCATATTCCCTTTCGGTCACAAAACATGTTTTAGAAAATTTAAATCAATCTATTGTTTTCTGTAAACGTGTGAATGAAATTATTTTCACATCATTTTGTAGAAAAAACTCTAGACTACCACATCCAGTTCTCCAAAGTCTTGTGGACTAATGTTCTGAATGTGTTTCATGGTCTTATTTCAGTGACTTAAAAATTTTAGTTTTTCACTAACCACGCATAAATGTTGTTTTCTCAAAAGCACAAACATGTACATTCATGTTGCTTACATATTATTGTAGCCCAGTTTGTGCTGATTACAATGCTGAAAAAAGCACAAATGTCAGGGCATGTCAAAACTTCTCCAGGGCCCCAAAACACCCTCAGAACCCAGAGGGTTAAGGGTACAGAGTGGGTCGTGAAGGAAACAAACGAACGAACCATAGTTCGTTTGTGACGGGGATTGTGTGAATTATGTGTTAATTATTAACGTGTTTTACGTGTTTCAATAATGATGAATACGTGTATTTTGAAGAAATAGCGGTGGAGAATCATTATTTAATGTTGATTTAATGTATGTTTGAAGTATGCAAATGTAAAATGTCTAAGGTATACCTAAAAACTTACCTGTTTGTGAGTGTTGCCAAGGAAGGGGTGGAGTCTGGCCTATAAAAGGGGAGGCCAGACTCCCAGACATTTGCTTGTTAACCAAGTCAGTGAGAGTGTTACAGTAGTACCTCGAGCAAACCCTCAACTCATTTTTGTATATTGTGGATACGGTGTGTGGTTGTAAATATAGTTTTTCATCTTTATTTTCCTATTTGTTGTTTCTTTGGTATTTTGGTATATTTTTGTGCACACCTGTACATATTCTTCACTGTGGACTGTCTGGATTATTGGCACTGTAAATAAATTACACCCTGCATGAAAGTGCTTTGCAAGTAAGCCATCATTTTTTTTTTTGTGTTTTCACGGACTCACGTTCCCTTTTCCCCTCCCCCTGAAGTGAGTCGTGGCACTCAAGCGCTGTAGGATGCTGATCTCCTGGAGCGCCAAGGTGTCCTAAGATCTGGAACACACAGATGTGGCCCTGGAGTAGGCGCTGAAGGTTTTTAGCTTGGAACACGCAAGCAAAAGTACCCGAAGTGAAGGTTTGCTTGCCGGAGCTTAACCTTGTTGCAGATGTCTGTGTGTCTTCTGCCTCTCCGGGCTAGAGACTCAGAACTTGGTCAGTCCGCTTTGTCTCCCTAGGATGGAGACTCAGATCGCTGCATCAGTTGTTGTCTCGCTGGACGAAGACTCTGAACATAGATGATCTCTTTCCTCGCAGGCTGGAGATTCAGAATGTGGTCGTATCTGTTGCTGCCTCAAAAGCTGGAGACTCGGGCTTGGTATCTGTTGGTATCGTGCTGGAGACTCAGAATGGGGTGTTTCTGCTATTGTCACACTTTTGCAGGCCGGAGACTCAGAAAGGAGGTTGTCCTGTTTGTGCCTTTTCCTTCACAGGACAAGTGTTTCTGTTACAGTCCCTTCCCTCGCGGGTAGCAGACTCAGTACGAAGGTGATCTGTTGCAGTCCTTTTCCTTTCGGAACTCAGACTCAGAACGAGGAGTGTCTTTTGGAAGGGTACCTTTATCCCTTTCCGATGTGGAGGAGATTGCAATTTGGTGCTTCTCCATTTCCGTGCTTGACTGGTTCCATCAGAGCGCTCTTCTTTCCTCCTGTGGAATTTATTTGTATAGTCCAAACACAGGGTTAGAAAAGTGTCACTAAAGTTTAACCGGTGCATTTCTCACTTTTCAAACCACAACCAGAATGCATTTGGCAATGTTACGAACACATTAGGTTAAAACATGATGGGAAAAGATTGAACTGTCATGCATGCATTCATTTGTCCATTAACAGCTAAGTTTGTGTAAGATGTTGCACTACAAGTTGCTGTCATCAAGAATACTTATTTCTCTGAATAAGTATAAGATGTGTGTGTTGTAGTGTGCATCAGTTTTAAGGTTTGAAAACAGTTATGAATGGATTTGGATGGATCTCCCTGATCTCTTTTTTTTTCACCTGCTGCTGCGTCTGGAGGTCCTAAGGAATTTTTATGGTCAGTCACAGGCCAAACCTGTGACCAAATTTTGACCAATAGGAAGTTCTGTCTGAGGTGTCTGGCTGTTGTCCTGGCATCTTTATTTGATGGTGTTGGACAGTTTGCATATGTTAGTTCACCAAGATCCAATCAAAATGTAGCAAACCTCTGTCCACTACTGTGGTCAGGGAGGGCCCCACCAATAAACTGGGCCCTGGAATGTGCTGTCCACTACAGCACACTGTTCTTTCTGACTGATGATAATAATGGAGGCCTTCTGATAACCTAACAGGTGCTAAGAGTTTAATACTCAACTAGGTTAATGAAGACAAAACTACAGAAGCGTATCTTCAAGGGATGTAACGAAATAAAAATCTAAGGACGCAATATTATCTTGGCAGTTGTGGCCTAATGGTTAGAGAGTCGGACATGTAACCCAAAGGTTGCGGGTTCAAGTCTCAGGTCCGGTAGAGATAGTAGATTGGGGGAGTGAATTACCAGCACTCCAAATTACGAGTATGGGTCACTGTACTCAGCCACCTGTCACGTCCTTTCCTTTCCTTTGTATGAAGTCCACAGTATGATATTTATTGTGATATTTAAAAAAAAAACAAATGAAGACGTGGAAAAAATTACAATTTTGTACATTTTAAAGTTAATCTAATGCACTTTGAGAGTTCAAAATTAAGAGCTCCAACCCATGTTTTTAACTAAGAAAACTTAAGTCAGAAAAAAAGTCTTCAAAGGCGCAGGCTTTAAAGGGAACTCAACCCTCTTTTTAGCTGTGGTATGCTGTCTAAATCACGTTCACACTGGTGTTTTTGAAAGCAGAGCAATTTTCAATATAATAATAATGACAGTAACAATTTTGTTTTTGTTATTTTATGTGACAGTAATAGCCATATATTGCAATGCACTGTAAGTTAAATAAAAATTTTTTTTTAGTCATTTTGCTGCAATTCACTGTTTCTTCTGGACGCTTCCTCTCCTTCCTTGAGTTCCATGCATTGATTCTGTTTGGAACCGTTTGACAGAAGCGCGGAACAGACGTGAACCGATTCGTATAGTGCAGCACTGCCAGTCAAGACTAACGGATGTATGATTTATTATAGATTTATTACAGAATGAGAAAATCGGAAATTATCACTTTGGTACATTGGGAAAGCAAAACTGTAGAATGTTAATAATAATAATAGCTAAAAAAAAAAGGGCCAATGGGAATTCTCCTAGTGCTCCCGATGGCCAGTCCAGGCCTGGGCAAAAGGCATCTCAGGAACCACACTCCAGGAGGGTTATTCCTGCATAGAGAATTATGAGGCGGCCACGTCCGTCTTTTTTTTGCCGCCTCTGGCAAAACCCATCACTTCATCACAATTTCACATCCAGCTAGACACATCAACCATAACTCCTTCAAAGACAGCCAGTTATCTTGGAGTTGTGTTTGCTGATCAGCTGATTTCTCCGATTTGCTTTGTTATACAACATTAGGAAGTTTGGGCTCTTTCTTTCAGAACATGCTACACAACTCCTTGTTCAAGCTCTTGTTTTATCCAGGATGGAAAGACTTTGGCAGAAGAAATACCTAGAAAAATTAACCAGTGTGTCTTGGAAAACAGTTTCATAATCCTAACCCTCTTTGAGATGAGTGGATATTAGGGGTGGGAATCGCAGGGTGCCTCAAGATATGAAAATGTAATGATAAATGGCTCATGATAGCAATAATATCACAATACAGCGATTATTGCAATAATTTACGTATTGCTAGACAGTCCTATAATGATACATCACCATATCTGACTATAAAAACAAAATGTCTTAAAGGGGTCATCGGATGCTAAGTTTACTTTTTCATGTTGTTTGAACATTAATGTGTGTTGGCAGTATATGTACAAATCTACCCTATAATGATAAAAATCCATGCAGTGGTTTTTAATTAATCGTTCTCAGATGCCTGTCGGTGTGCCGTCACACCCACAGAGGACACTCCCACGACAGTTAATTGACATGAGCTCTTACCTCAGATCAGCTGTCACAGTCCAGTAACTTTCCATGTTTTGATGCCAGAGCAGGGATGTAAGTTAGACAAGAATATCTCCGATTGAGTGATTGAGGTGTTGTGTTACTGGATGTAATAATGAACATAGTGGTCGTCATTTACTCCTGACATCTGAGCCGCTGAAGATGCAGTGGATTATGTTTGTTTGTGAAAGGAATGCGCCTCCCGATCTACATATATCCGTCTATGTTCGCGTGAATAATTCATAATTCATCCAGCTTCACTTACAGCAGAAGTGAGTATAAGGGTTTTTTTATGAATCTTAGCGATCACCTTTCCTTATAACGTGGTAGTTAGGAAGTTTAGCGGCTAAATGCGGCTAATGTAAACAAGACCGTCTTTTCACAGCGAGAAGAGAGGGGCGGGGTGAGCAGAGCTCATTTGCATTTAAAGGAACAGCCCCTTAGAATGAGATGATTTTTGCAGAGCTGATTTTGACAAGGTAAAAAGGGTGTTGTTTTACAAAACCATTGAGAATTTTTAATCAAAGTATATTAGAGACTTTTCATTAAGACCCTAAAGAATCATATCAACTTGTGAAAATGGGCATCCGATGACCCCTTTAAGTGCAAGTTTTCTCTCTTCATTCAAGTCCAAGCTGTTAGAAAACAGAACAAAATTTCTGTAAATTAAATTTAGCGTAAATTAATCATTTTATTTTTGTCTATTTAGCTTATGTATATATAAATCTGGTACATTTCAGAATTTACCTGGAGTGGTTTCTTAACCATTCCTCTCCTCTCATCATAAAATTGGAGCCCCGCACATGACATACAGGGAAAAAAATATCCTTTCACATTGCGTCTTTTGCGCACTCATTATTTCAAATGTAGATGGGCTGCAAGCGCACACATTGCACACTTCGGTACCATGCTATGGCTCTGACAAGGTTTTGTTTCATCGTCCATGCCATAGGTCCAGATTTATGTTTCTGCCGGTTGGTCGCCACTGCTCACACGCTGCATAATGCGCACTTGTAATGTCTGAGAGAGAAGGGAGAGCATCCAGTTTTGTTCACATCAAACTGGACGTGCCAACACTGCTTTCTCACTCATGTAGTGAGCGAAATCCACCTGCGATCCAAGCTGAGAGCTTAGGCTACTCACAGACTGAATATGCGATCTGCAATAATAACGTGATCGGTGCGGTCCACACTGACAGCTGTTCTGGGGCAGTTTTTTAGTTCTCATCTACAGTTGCTGGAAATCGGATTATTCTTCGGTTCTGCGTGCTTCCTCATCTTCATAGAGAAGACAGTTCATGGTTGCTCAGAGCACTTTGGAAAGAAAGTGAAAATGGTGTTTATGCGATTTCCATGCATTTGTAGATGCTGAGAGCAGGGAAATTTATTTAGAGCGCCTTATTGTGTTAATTAAAATATCACTATTTGGTGCCAGATATCGATTCTCGTATCGCATGGAGAAGGGCGACAATATATCACCATATTGATATTTTGTCCCACCCCTCGTGGATAAATGGATACTTTGGCATTGGGAGGGTTACAATGTTGCGAGTGCATTTCTTACCTGGCAAGCAGCAGCTTGCCAACATCTGCATTACAAAAACCTTGTAACGCAGTCAAGTCAAGTCAAGTCAAGTCGAGCTTTATTGTCATTCTGCTACATGTGTGGACATATGGTGGAACGAGATGTCGTGTCTCACAGGACCACGGTGCTACATACTAGTTGAGCATAATATAAACATACAACAGTACACGAATAAGAAAAGCAATTACAGATTACAGGCAATGGTTAAACATCTGACTATACATATACTATAAATACTATAACTGTAATAAATAGTTGACTACACATACAAAACTGAGACAACAAAAACTTTACATAAGTACTGTACATGACGTTTTACAAAAGAGACACTTGTACATGAAATTGTGCAAAAGAGATATTTTGTGCATTAAATTGTACAGAAGAGAGATTTTGAGGGAAGTAGCGCATATAAACATATATAATCCTATTGAGTCTTTGTAGCAGCAAGTGTTTATAGAAAGTGTCTAATGTACATAAGTGTGTTACTACAGGTGGTTTGTATAGCCCACTCACCTGTGTGTAACACACTCAGAATTGCACTTTGAAAGATTGTCAGCAGTTTTAATGAGTTGGGGGGAGGAGGCTGAGATTTTCATGGTTTCAGAGGGGGACGGGGAGATTGGAGTTAAGGACTGGAGTTAAGAGCGAGCTTTGATACTTTTCGGTACCTTCTACCTGATGGCAGGAACTGGAAGAGATTGTGGGAGGGATGGGTGGAGTCCTTCACGATGCTGGAGGCCTTGCTGGAGCATCGTGCAAGGAAAATGTCCAGGATGGAGGGGAGAGGGGCACCGATGATCTTTGCAGCTGTGTTCACTGTCCGCTGTAGGGTCTTGCGGTCAGTAGCACTGCAGTTCCCGTACCAGACAGTGATGCAGCTGGTCAGCACACTCTCAATGGTTCCTCTGTAGAATGTGGTGAGGATGGGTGGAGGGAGACTTGCCCTTTTCAGCCGGCGGAGAAAGTGTAGGCGCTGTTGTGCCTTCTTGGAGAGTGACATGGTGTTGGTGGTCCAGGTAAGATCCTCTGTAATGTGCACCCCCAGGAATTTAGTGCTGCTGACTCTCTCCACAGCCGAGCTGTCGATGGTCAGTGGGGGGTGGTCAACAGAGTTCCTCCTGAAGTCCATCACAACCTCCTTTGTCTTACTCACATTGAGGGACAGATTGTTAGCGCCACACCATTCAGCCAGCTGTGCCACTTCCTCTCTGTAGTGTGTTTCATCGTTGTTGCTGATGAGACCTACCACAGTCGTGTCATCAGCGAACTTGATGATGTGGTTGGAGCTGAACTTGGCAGTGCAGTCGTGGGTCAGCAGCGTGAAGAGCAGCGGGCTGAGAACACAGCCCGGTGGGGCACCTGTGCTCAGTGTGGTAGTGCTCGAGGTGTTGCGGCCGACACGGTCTGACTGGGGTCTACCAGTTAAGAAGTCCAGGATCCAATTACAAAGAGAGGTGTTTAGGCCCAGCAGGTTTAGTTTGTGGATGAGCTGCTGAGGGATTATTGTGTTGAATGCTGAGCTGAAGTCAATGAACAGCATTCTAACATAAGAGTCTTTCTGTTCCAGGTGGGTGAGAGCTAGGTGGAGAGTGCTGGATATTGCATCGTCCGTGAGCGGTTTGGATGGTATGCAAACTGGAATGGGTCCAGCGTGTTTGGGAGACTGGACTTGATGTGATGCATGACTAACCTCTCAAAGCACTTCATCATGATTGGGGTCAGTGCTATGGGACGATAGTCATTCAGACAGGACACAGGTGACTTCTTTGGAACTGGAATTATGGATGTGGATTTGAGACACGTGGGGACGACTGCCTGGCTCAGCGAGGTGTTGAAGATGTCTGTTAGGATATCCGTCAGCTGTGCAGCACAGTCTCTTAGTACACGGCCAGGTATGTTGTCAGGGCCCGCAGCCTTTCGTGGGTTTATCCTGGATAGGGTCTTCCTTACGTCGGGTGGAGAAAGACAGAGTACCTGGTCGTTTGGGGATGTGTGGAGTTTCTGTGCAGGAGTGTCGTTCTGTGTCTCAAATCGTGAGTAGAAGTGGTTGAGTGCATCTGGCAGGGATGTGTCATCATCACTGGCCTGTGGCAGGGGCTTGTAGTCAGTGATGGTCTGAATGGCTTGCCACAGGGACCGAGTGTCTTTACTGTCCCTGAAGTTATTGTTGATTTTCTGAGCATATTAATGTTTTGCCTTCTTGATGCCATGAGACAGATTGGCTCTTGCTGTTTTGAGAGCTGCCTTATCTCCTGATCTGAATGCCTCATCTCGGATTTTTAGCAGCCCATGAACCTCTGCTGTCATCCATGGCTTCTGGTTGGCACGTGTGGTGATGGTTTTGGTGACTGTCACATCATCTATGCACTTTTTGATGTAAACAGTCACTGTTTCTGTGTATTCTTGCAGGTCTGTATGGTTATTGTAGGTGGCTGCCTCTTTAAACATGTTCCAGTCTGTGCACTGGAAGCAGTCCTGTAGTGCAGAGGTAGCATTGTCTGGCCATACCGTGATCTGTTTTTTAACCGGTTTGGTAAATTTGAGAAGTGGTCTGTATGCTGGGATTAGCATAACAGAGATGTGGTCGGAGTACCCCAGGTGGGGGCGGGGTTCAGCCCTGTAAGCGTTTTTATTTGTTGTATAAACAAAGTGCAGTGTGTTGTTTCCTCTTGTTGCAAAGTTCACGTGTAGGTTCACGTGTAGGTAGAACTTTGGCAAAACAGACTAAGTTCGCTGATGGCGCTATAAAGCTCGCGAAGCACGTCCTTAGCATTTGTACGTGGCGGAATGTAAACCGCGACAATAACAATGGCCGTGAACTCCCGCGGCAGATAGAACGGCCGACACTTCACAAACATAAACTCCACTAGCGATGAACAGTGTTTTGTCACCACTGCAGCATTGTTACACCATTCCTTGTTGATATAAACACACAGTCCTCCCCCGCGAGTCTTACCAGACAGTGACGAATCTCTGTCCACTGGGCAGCAGGTTAGCCCGTGCAGTTGAATGGCGGAGTCCGGGGTTTTGCCGTTTAGCCATGTTTCAGTGAAAACAAACACACAACAATCCCTTGCCTCGTGCTCTGTGGACCGACTGAGCTGAAATTCATCCAGTTTATTTTCCAGCGAGTGAACATTTGAGAGCATGAGTGTTGGAAGAGCCGGTCTTGTGGGGTTTGCCCTTAGCCTACCTTGTATGCCTCCGCGCTTACCGCGCTTCCGTCCTCTCTCGCACTGCCGGCGCCGCCGCTTTGTGTGGGTAGCGTCAGAAGGCAAGGCCACAGTCTCGAGGTCCGACATCAGCAGTATACAAAGGGCTCGAAGCTTCTCAGTGGCCGCCGGTGAGAGTTGGTGTTTGTGTGTGTTGCCGATTTCCAAAAGGCTTTGGCGATCGTAAATCTGTTTTGGAGTGCTATCCCTATGGTTTAGCGGTTCATTTACACTGTTTGGAGACGAACGGACGACATAAAAAGACATAAACGCACCGTCGTTGGGACCCGGAGTAGCCGCTGCGTCTGACCGCGCCGCCATCTTGAGTTTTCACAGCTTAATGATAGTAGACAGCTGGTTGTGGTGTTTAGTATAGCGACCCCTGGTGTCTCTGCTTTGACAGTTTGACAGAACGTTAAAGTTAGTGGCATAAAGGGGACGTGTTGGTTACTAATGGGGACAGTCGTGGCCAAATGGTTGGAGAGTCGGACTTGTAGCCCAAAGGTCGCAGGTTCAAGTCTGAGGTCCGGCAGGGATTGTAGGTGGGGGAAATGAATGTCCAGTGCTCACGTCCATACTCAATACCATGACTGAGGTGAGACCCTTGAGCAAGGCACTGAACCCCCAACTGCTCCCTGGGCACCGCAGCAAAAATGGCTGCCAACTGCTGTGTGTGCGCAGGTCAGTGAATGAATGAATAAGTAACCCTAACCCACCTAATATACCCATATGTCCAGGTGAATTGCTGGCATGCAAATTTCTCTCACCAAATCTGATTGCCTGATTTCTGACATTTCTGGCATTTTGGGGCTCCCAGATGTGACACTTACTGTCTCTTCTTGGACAATGTCTCAGTGTCAGTGTCAATGAGGTTACAATAATAACCAAGATAATGCTAGCATATTTAGCCATTTAACTTTAATTGGCATAATCTTGGATAGCATAATGATAACATTTTCAATACAGTAATTTCATTGGTTACCAAAAGTAAAAAGCTTGGATTATATATCTATGTTGTATTAAGTGTAACAGATGATTTTGTAATTTATCTTAATAATAATTTGGCTTTCATTCAATTTTTTGTGTAAAAGTATGTTTACATGTGTATAAATTAAGGTATTTATTATTTTTCTTTTAGTTGAAGCATGCCCTGATGATTTTGGCAATGTTGGCTCCATGAGCCAATGACACAAACAGGGAGTGCCTTGAGAAAGTATATTTAATGGACATTTAAAACACAGCACAAGTAAGTCATATTATATGCTTGCTTGTAGATGTGGTGTAATGTATCATCTTCATTCTTCATCCTTGCTCTTCAGTAACAGAAAAGAAACGGTAAGTTACGTGCTGTTTTCATTCAACCTAAAACACGTGTATATATAGTAGTCAACATACAAAGTGGATCAAAACCTTTCATCAAAGTTGTCCTAAAACCAAAACAATACCCATTCTTGTCTTAGGACAACTTTGAACTTTTCTGATACGCTTCAAATGTTGACTACTACTGTATATACACTGTGTGTGTATATATACAGCAGTCAACTTTTGAAGTGGATCAAAAATGTTCATCAAAGTTGTCCTAAGACAAGAATGGGTATTGTTTTGGTTTTAGGACAACTTTGATGAAAGGTTTCGATCCACTTAAAATGTTGACTAGTGTGTGTGTGTGTGTGTGTGTGTGTGTGTGTATATATATATATATATATATATTACTACCCCCCACCCCTTAAACAGCTGTACAATACCTTCCCAGCTTCGCGGCTCTTGACTCTCAGCTTGTTGACCTGGGACTCAGCGATGTCAGCGCGCTCCTGAGCCTCCTCCATCTCATGCTGCACCTTCCTGTACCTGGAGAGGTGAGTGTTGGCCTGCTCCTCCTATTAGGATGACACAAGATATCCAACCCCTTTCAGAGCATTGCACTCATGACACTGAATGTATTGAATAGAGAATGTCAAAACTTCACACTCAAGACATTTGACATTAGACTTACAGCTTCTTCAGCCTGGCGCTTGTAGGCCTTCACTTTCAGCTGCAGCTTGTCTACCAGATCCTGCAGTCGGGTCACGTTCTTCTTGTCTTCCTCAGTCTTTGGGTGTAAATATTGTTCATGGTCTTGGTTAAACAGTGTATATTATTACAAAGGTGGTAAATTTCTAAATTCAGTGTAGTTGTACCTGGTAGGTGAGCTCCTTCACTCTCCTTTCATATTTGCGCACTCCTTTCACAGCGTCTGCACCACGTCTCTGTTCAACTTCAACTTCGGCCTCCAACTCGCGCACCTTCAGTAGAGAGTTATTGTTGTCATCTGTCAAATCTCTGCCCTAGCCAGTTCATCTAAGACTGTATTTAGCTTGTAATTTACCCTGGACTCCAGTTTCTGGAGCTGTTTCTTTCCACCCTTCATGGCCAGACTCTCAGCCTCATCCAGACGGTGCTGCAGGTCTTTGACAGTCACCTCCAGGTTCTTCTTCATCCTCTCCAGGTGAGCACTGGTGTCCTGCTCCTTCTTCAGCTCCTCAGCCATCATGGCAGCCTGAAATATAAGCCAATTACAATCAATTACAATCACTAGGCCACTTGGACAGAAACACCTTGATAAATGTTCCCTTTGTTACCACGTGCAGATAAACCAAGTCAGCTAGTTGTTTAATTTAGAATTTATAGAGAAACCGAAAGTAAACACTCACATCAGTGATGGCCTTCTTGGCCTTCTCCTCTGCATTTCTGGCCTCCTGGACTGCATCATCCACCTCACCTTGAACCTGGACCAGATCAGCCTCAAGCTTCTTCTTGGTGTTAATAAGACTTGTGTTCTGGGGATTTAAGCAGGTAGTTTAGTCTACATTTAACTAAAACTTTTTCATTGTAACATTCTAGTATTTAATAATTTTTTGTACTTGAGAGTGCAGCAGCCCCACACGCTCGCTGGCATCAACCAGCTCCTGCTCCGCCACTTTGCGGCCTCTCTCTGTTTGCTCCAGTGCAGCTCTCAGCTCCTCAATCTCTGCTTGCATCAGGTTATTCCTGCGCTCCACCATGGCCACCTGCTCCTTCATGTCCTCCTGTCCTCTGACAGCTTCATCAAGGTGCAGTTGGGCATCCTGTGGTAATGTTCTTTCTTTGTTAGTTGCATGTTATGCTTTGATTAATTCATGTATCATATTCATATTGTGATACATTTGATGTGTGTTGTATTTTTACATTCTACAGAAAGATACCTTGAGTTGTCCTTGGACGTTTCTGAGCTGTTTCTGGGCCTCAGCAGCCTGCCGGTTGGCATGACTCAACTGGATCTCCATCTCATTCAGATCTCCCTCCATCTTCTTTTTGACTCTCAGGGCATCATTTCTGCTCCTGATCTCAGAGTCCAGAGTGCTTTGCATGGAATCGATTATTCTTTGGCTGTTCCTCTTGATCTGTTCCATCTCCTCGTCCTTCTCAGCAAGTTTCCTGTCAATCTCACTCTTCACCTGGTTCAGCTCCAGCTGCACACGAAGAATCTTGGACTCTTCATGCTCCAGGGTGCCCTGATGGATAGTAGTTACAATAAGAATCATATCAAGCTCACAAGAAAATGGTGCAATGGTCTGTTAAGAAATTAATTGATTGGACAGTTTTAAGTAACAGTACTTCAGCTTCTTCAAGTGCAGTCTGGATCTCTGCTTTCTCAGACTCCACTGTCTTCTTGGCTTTCTCTAACTCATGAATGCTCTTTCCAGTCTCTCCAAGCTGCTCAGTGAGGTCAGAAATCTCCTCTAAATGGTTTTAAAAAGTGGAATTGTAAAACTTTCTATTTTAATGCATCTTTTTAAAATGCTTTGTGAACAACAACAGCAAAAAAGAGTAATTTACGTTGCAGATTCTTGTTCTCCCTCTTCAAGGTCTCAAGGTGGTCAAGAGCTTCTTCATAGGAGTTCTTCATTTTGAAAAGCTCAGTGCTGAGAGAACGAGCTTCTTTCTGAGCACCTTCTAGTTCAGCCTGGCCTTCCTCATACTTCTGCTTCCAATCTGCTAGAACCTAAAGAAAAAGGTAATCATTATTAAGGTGATCAGTCCATGGCTCAAGGTTTAGATTTAAAGATTATCCACATTCCTTCTCACCTTGTCAAAGTTTCTCTGCTTCTTGTCAAGGTTGGCAGCCAATGCATTTGCCCTCTCCACATCAATCATGAGGTCCTCTACTTCACCCTGCAGTCTCTGTTTGGTCTTTTCCAGTGAGGCACACTTGGAGTTCACTGCCTCAATGGATTCTTCAGCATCCTGCAGACGCTGGGCAAGCTTTTTCCTGAAGAAAGTGGTGTAAATTGATGAGATCTAACATTGGTGTTACTAAAAGTAAGGTGTTGAAGACATTGTTCTTTGCTGCATTTACTTGGATTCCTCAAGCTCCTCAGTGCGTTGGATGGCATCAGTCTCATACTTGGTTCTCCACTGAGCCACCTCACTGTTGGCCTTAGACATTCCACGCTGGAGTTCAGCTTTGGCCTCCTGCTCCTCCTCATACTGCTCTCTGAGCAAATCACAGTCATGGCGGGCAGACTGAACCGCATGGGCCAGAGCATTCTTGGCCTATAAAGGAGCACATTTTGAGATTTGCAGAATGCTATCTGTATGCTATCTGTGTAGTTGTTTAGAGTATTTAAAATAAGCTGATTAACTCTACCTTGACTTCTTCCTCAATATGTCTTTTGAGTTCCTCAATTTGCTGTGTATAAGCCTGTTTTCCTCTAGTAAGCTGTGAAACAAGTGCTTCTTTCTCTTCCAGTTGACGGCTGAATTCACCTTGGAATCACATTATAAATATTACCATGAAATATAATAACATAGAAACATTTGACTAAATTCTTTGAATTTAAGGACAGGAAAAGGAAAGGACGTAATGTGTGGCCAAGTATGGTGACCCATACTCGGAATTTGTGCTCTGCATTTAACCCATCCAGGTGCACACACACAATAGTAAACACACCCGTAGCAGTGGGCTGCCATATTGCTGTGGCACCTGGGGAGCAGTTGGGGGTTCTGTTCCTTAGTTATTCACTCCCCCACCGACTATCCCTGCCAGACCTGAGACTCACACCCGTAACCTTTGGGTTACAGGTCCGACTCTGTAACCATTAGGCCATGTCTGCTGAATGTTTTTTTTTTTTTTTTACATATATCTTACTTTGCCATGTCTTACCATTTTCAGTCTGAAGTCTTGCACGTTGTGCATTCATGTCATTCAACTGACGAACATTTTCATCACTCTTGGTCTTAATTTCACTCAGCTGGTCTTCCAGGGTACGGCACATCTTCTCTAAATTAGCCTAAAGGAGGTACAGGTTCATGTACAGACATTGGTAAATATGCTTTTATATTTAATGGTTCTCTAGTGACATTACCTTTGCTTTAGCCACAGCCTCCATGTTGCTTGTCAAGTCATCAATCTCCATCTTGTATTCACTCTTCTCCTTCTCCAGCTTCTGTTTGACCCGCTGGAGGTTGTCGATCTGTTCTCCGAGTTCAGCCACACTGTCTGCCTGCTTCTTTCGGAGAGCTGCAGCTGTAGCCTCATGCTGTAAGGTGGACTCCTCCAGATCACGACGCAACTTCTGGAATTCGGCTTCACGCTTCTTGTTCATCTCAATCTGGGCAGCAGTGGCACCACCGGCTTCCTCAAGCCTCTCGCTGATCTCTTCAAGTTCCCTGGAGAGATCAGCTCTCTGCTTCTCCACTTTAGCACGAGCAGCTCGCTCTGCCTCAATTTCCTCTTCCAGCTCCTCAATACGGGCCTAAATGTAGAATAAATGGAAATTAATTCTTGAGTGATATTTCTAACATTGATTTATGCCTCCTATGCATCTACTTCATTGATTTACATAGGAAAGATTATGGTTAGCATTACCTGAAGTTCTTTGATCTTCTTCTGAAGCTGTGCTCCCAAAGACTGTTCATCCTCAATCTTGCTGAGAAGCTGACTTATCTCAAAGTCCTTCCTGTTTTTAAAGTAGTGTTTTGTAAAATGTACAAGATACTTATTTTTGTACAGTTGTGTAAAGTTCTACGATCTGATGTCCACTCACTTTTTGATCTTTTCATCTGATTGCTGTTTGTCATTCTCCAGGTCCATTATGGACTCCTGGGCCAGTTTCAGATCACCCTCAAGCTTCCTCTTTGCTCTCTCAAGGTCCATACGGAGCTTCTTCTCTTGCTCCAGTGAGCCCTCAAGCTATTGTGACAGAAACCAGAGCATTAATATTAATTAGCAGCAATATTCTTTTCCCATTGTTCCCAATTAATTCACGGTCTTATTCTCATGCTGAGCATCTTACATCGTCCACTTGCTGCTCAAGCTTTGTCTTCGCTTTAGTCAGAGTGTTGACTTTGTCTTCTTCTGCCTGAAGGTCATCAAGAGTCTGCTGGTGTGCCTCTTGGAGGGCTTTCTTCTCTTTGGTCAGCTTGGCAATGGCCTCATCCTGAGAGGCCATCTCCTCTGTCAGGTTTTTCACCTAAATGGAAGCATTGTTTATTGGTTTCATTCTTAAGAATCTGAACTCAGAAGTGTGAAGAAGATGTGAAAAGAATATTGACCTTATTTTCTGTTGCATGTTTCTCTTTCTCCACTTTTGCCAAGGTGAGCTCCAGATCATCAATGTCTTTCTTCAGCTCAGAGCATTCATCCTCCAGTTTCCTCTTCTTGGCAGTCAGTTCAGCATTGATTTCCTCCTCATCCTCCAGTCTCTCGTTGGTCTCTTTGAGTTTGGCCTCGAGCTGGATCTTGCTTTTGATGAGACCTTCACATCTCTCCTCAGCATCAGAGAGGTTTTCAGATTCCTGTTCATTGACGAGGATGTAGTTAATGACTCACGTTCATAGCTGTAGGATTCATATTAGGATCAGTGAGAGCTGAAATACTCACAGATGCTACTTGGAGTTGAAGGTCATTTTTCTCCTGAAGAAGTGACACCATTTTCTCCTCAAGCTCCTTCTTTTTAGCTAATGCCTTTGTTAAATCTTCTTTCATTTTTTCAAAGTTCTCCTTCATGGCTGCCATTTCTTTCTCAGTCTCTGCACTCTTCAGAAGAGGCTTGATCTTGAAGTAGAGCTTCATCCATGGCCAGTGTTTGACATTCATGAATGAGCGGATGTTGTATTGGATGGCAAAAATTGACTCTCTGTGGAAGGGAGTTTCTGTTCAAATGTAATTTTCAAATGTAATCATATGTAAATCAAATCAAATATAAATTTCACTCACCTCCTTTCCATCATCTTCACAAATTCTCTCCTCATGAGGAAGCCACGACAAACAGCCTGAGTCATGGTAACCAGCTCTGCTAGTTTCTCATCTCTCATTTCCTCAAGAGTTCCCAAGAGACCGGCTTTAAAGAACACCTGTACAAATAAAATGACTTACAAATATATAATTTTAAGTTTTTAGTTTTTAAGTTTAGTGGCTTGTTATGAAAGCCATTCCATGTAGAGTTGAACTTAGTCACTTAGTTACTTGTTCTGTAGCTCACCTTGGTGTGTCCAAACTTGTACTGAGTGTGGTCAACATCAATAGAGCCCAAGAGTTTCTCTGAAGCCTTTTTGTTGTCAATGAATTGTCCCTCAGGGATGACGCTAGCATTTAATACTTTGTATCTAGAGGACAGTCAGGCAAGAATCATTCTTGTAAAGCCACAAAAACATATTTATATGTTGTCTTCAATTAGGAGGTTGCAAAAAGGTGTCTTTACCTCTGCTTGAAGTCACCGTAGAGGATTCTGCTGGGGAAACCCTTCCTGCAGATTCTGATACCCTCCAGCACACCATTACACCTGAGCTGGTGGATAACCAGGAAGTTCTCCATCAGACCTGCAGTGCAAATGTTGTTAAGGTTCCCGATATATTTTCAAAACTGTAATCCATTTGAGTCTTTAGGAATCAAGTTTACCTGGAGTCTTAGACTCATTAGGAATCAAGCAGCGCACAAAGTGAGGGTGAGTGCTCCTCAGGTTAGTCATCAGCTTACCCAAGTTCTCCTGTGGAAATGTTCATGTCATTAGTACAATCTTTAATTGAGAATAAGTTCACATCCTTCATTGAAAGAGAAAATCTTTTTACCCTAAAAAGTGCAGACACAGTCTGGAAGGAACCACCCTTCTTCTTGCCTCCTTTCTTTCCACCACCGCCTTCAGCTGTTTTATTTCAATGATATGAGTTGTTGTTCTTTATCTCATGTTGCTTTCCATTAACCTTTTTAATAAATCATCATGTGATAATGTCTTGCACATAAGTCAAACACCAAGGATTTCAGGAGATGCAGATGTTCTTACCTTCAGAACCTGCATGAGCGGCATACAGGAAGGAGAGCAGTTTGAGCGATGACTTTTGGTAAAGTTGCACAACAGAGTCGTTCAGTGGATCCTTGTTCTTGTCCAACCAGCCAACAATGTTGTAGTCCACAGTGCCGGCGTAGTGCACCAGAGAGAAGTGGGCCTCTGCCTTACCTTTGGCAGGCTTGGGCTTCTGGAAAGCAGCACTTTTGCCCAGATGCTGATCATGCAGCTTGTTTTTGAAGCTTGTGTCTGTAGCCTTGGGGAACATGCACTCCTCTTCAAGGATGGAGAAGATGCCCATTGGCTGTTGAAGAAATGTTTACTCATTTACAGGCACAATGATAATAGTTATTTTAATGTACTGAATGTCCTCTTACCTTCTCAATGAGCTCAATGCAGGCGGCCAAGTCCATACCAAAGTCAATGAACTCCCATTCAATGCCTTCTTTCTTGTACTCCTCTTGCTCCAGAACAAACATGTGGTGGTTGAAGAACTGTTGCAGTTTCTCATTTGTGAAGTTGATGCAAAGCTGCTCCAAGCTGTTGAACTGATAAATCAACAGAGGCAAGTTCTTACTGCTGACTGTCATCTTTTATATCTGGATTCTTACAGAGACATGAATGACTGATGCTCACATCAAAGATCTCAAATCCAGCGATGTCCAGCACACCAATGAAGAACTGTCTGGGCTGCTTGGTGTCCAACATCTCATTGATACGGACGACCATCCACAAGAACATTTTCTCATAGACAGACTTGCAGAGAGCCGAGACCGCGTTGTTCACCTGAGAAGTTCGAGGTTAGCCTAAGTGATATTAGACTTTACTTTCTGATGAATGTTACTCTCTTATGAATGTTTATGGGACATTTATTCTATTGAGTCTTCATCATCTATCGAGTAAGTGAGTGAGTTTCTGGAGGCGCTGCTCTGTGGATGACACTGACACCCACACAAACGCCTTTTTGAGAGTGTTTTGTATGCCTTATTGTATAATTTGTGTGATCAAAACAAAGGACTGAAAAGTGAAAGTGACGACGTATTGTCAACTATGGTGACCCATAGTCGAAATTGGTCACATCACAAGTGCACACACACACAGCAGTGAGAAGTGAACACACACACCCGGAGCAGTGGGCACAGTGGGCAGCCATTGCTCCAGCGCCCGGGGAGCAATTGGGGATTCGATGCCTTGCTCAAGGGCACTTCAGTCATAGTATAAACTGTATTCATAGTGCCCACCTTCAATTCCTGCTGGTGTGGGGATCGAATCAGCGACCTTTGGGTTACAAGTCCGACTCTCTAACCATTAGGCCATTGTGCTCTTGTATGAACCTTTCACCACCTACAGAACTAGTGGCCATTAGCTTATTCAAGAGCGGTGCTCCTGTCTCTGCACTCCCTCAGAGATGCCGCAGATCTTTCCTGATTGCCCACTAAAAACTTGCCTGAGGACATTAAAGCTCCACATTAGCAGCAACTGTGGAGAAGAGGCCGGAGAGGTGGTGTATTGACAATGGCTATGGAAAAGAGGAAATGGACCCCGCTGTCTATGATCCTGGGTAATGCATGGTCACTCAGGAATAAGATAGACAAACTTCAAACTCTAACAAGGAGATGCATCGGTATCGTCAGTCTTTGATGTTAACCAGAAAGTGTTGCCTTCTCTTCTGTCTTTGACAAAACAATCATCAGACAGGCCGAAGAAATGATCTCAGACCCCACTCATGTCCTCCACCCTGAGTACCAGCTTATTCCCTCAGGAAGATGCTTTAGAGCCCCCCAGTGCAGGCTCAACCACTTTAGGAACTCCTTTGTACCCATGTCCATCAAAGCGCTAAATGGCAAGCCAGCCAGATGTTAACTCCTACAAGGGCTGCTTTTGTAACCATAAAAATGTGTATATCTATATATCCATTTTTTTATTTAAGGTGTGTTGTGTGATGACAAGGTGCAGTTGGTTGGTTGATGGGACAGTAGTTTGTGTTTGTATGTATGTATGTATGTACTGTAAGTATTGTATGTGCATGTGTGTGGGTGACAGGCTGTGTGGGTACTGTGTGTGTTTATTATGTTACCTGTATTTAAACAGCAGATACTTTATCTTATCTTATCTTATCACCTGTGGTACTGTCTGGCCTTTGGTCACCATCTCGTTACCGACCTTCACTCTGGGGTAGCACAGAGCTTTCAGCATGTCAGCAGAGTTGAGGCCCATGAGGTAGGCGATTTTATCGGCCACTGAGGAAGAACAATTTTACGCATTATTTTCACTAATGGAGTCAATGTTTGCATGCTAATTTGTGTTAATAATACACCCTACCCTCAGTGCCGTCAGGTTCGGCCTGCTCCTCTCTCTGCTTCTGTTTGAACTTCATGTTCCCATGATGCATCACAGCACCCGTCAGCTTGTAGATGCTGATTTTCTCATCAGCAGTGAAGCCCAGAATGTCAATGGCAGTCTGTTTTCACACCGACCAAATAGATCACATAATGCATTAATATGTATTTTATATTGCATGTCATGCAGTATTTACACCAGTTCATGCTATTATGCCTTTTAATTTTATGTCAGAAACATTGCTTGTAATCTGAAAATACCATTAGTGCTAATAATAAACACACAGTTGTCCACATACATCTGTGGCAATGAACTCCTCCACATCATTGATGCTCTTGACAGTGATTTCGCCCTGGCTGATCATTGGATAGTCATAAGGGTTGGTGGTGATGAGCAGGGCCTCTGTAAAGGATTGATGTGCAGCATGTTAACAGTGCTCTCAAACAAGGAAATAACTGAGACACACAATCCTGTAGATTTCTCACCGAGCAGCTCTGGCTTGTGTCCAGTCATGAGCTGGTAGAAGATGTGGTAACTCCTCTCAGCAGACAGCTGGAATGTTACTCTGGACTTTTCCAGCAGATCTTTAAACAAATGGTGAAAAAGACCTTGAGTTCAATTGACAAAATCCACTTGTTAGCCCACTTGTTAACATTTTGGGAATAACACTGTTGACTCACAAGTTTCAATATCAGCTGAGGCGAGTTTTCCAGTGGTCGCAAAGTGAATCCTGATGAATTTACCCTACAGAGATTGAAATGTTTAGAACAGGTTGAAATTTCCCAGATTTGTAATGTTAACTGAATTTGTATAATGCATTTCATCTGACCTCAGCTACTTACAAAACGAGAGGAGTTGTCATTCCTTACAGTCTTGGCATTTCCATAGGCCTCCAGCAGTGGGTTGGCAGCAATGATTTGATCCTCTAGCGACCCCTGGTGAGTATTTAAGTAATTTCTTCATGTAGAATAATTCTGTCACTGTACTTTAATTGTAAGTAATGTACTGGGTGATATTTAATTGTTCAGTTTACTTACCTGCATTTTGCCAGGGACAGGTTCTGTCTTCTTCCCTCCAGACACAGCGATTGTCGCAAAGTATTGAATCACACGTTTGGTGTTGACTGTCTTTCCTGCACCAGATTCTCCACTGAGTGGATGTGTTAAAGATGGAAAAGAACATTTTTTCCAGTAGCTGATAAATTTTTTAAATCTTTGAAAACCATAATTGTCAGGTACTGCATTCACATGCACACTGGACAGCTGCTAAAGATGTGAAACTGGCATTCACAACATGCATTGTTTTAGTCTTTACCTCGTATACATGCAACACAATCAGTAAGTAGCTTTCCCCCCACAGCTTTCTGTTACTTTGGTTCTCATTTGTTTTTAGCACATGACAATTAGAACAACGCTTATGCATTCATATGTCCATGTAATCCACGCTTTCCAGCAGAAATGCCAGGTGTTAAACTGCTTTCTCTCAATTGATTAAACAGCCTTCACTTTTACATGTCGGAGTGCTGTTTTGTGCAAAAAACCCTGAATAAGCAGTTTTCTTAAGTGCATGTAATGATATTTACCCATTAATCTTAATATTCAAAAATCTTTTGGTTATCTCAGTCTACTTACGTAATCAGGATAGACTGATTCTCCCTGTCTGAAACAAGTTCATAGTGTTATTTTAAGTGAAACTGCTAAACAGATTTCTTTTTTACATTTGAATTGTAAATGTATCAAGCAAAATATTGGCAGGCTCAAGTTTAGCACAAAATACGCATCCTTCTAAACCAATCTAATTGTTTGATTGGTTTGCAAATTGGATTAAAACTGTACACTTCCACTTACCAGTGAGCATGAACTGGTAGGCGTTGTCAGAGATGGAGAAGATGTGAGGTGGAGCTTCAATCCTCTTTTTGCCTCTGTATCCAGCCACAACAACTGAGTCGTACACTGGGAGCCACTTGTAGGGATTGACAGTGACGCAGAACAAGCCAGAGTAGGTCTGAAACGGAGACAGATAGACCAGTTTTACAATGCTGCCGCCCCATCCTAGGAATAAAACCTGATTGACTTACGTAGATCATCCATGCTGCGTAACGCTCTTTGAGGTTGTACAGCACAGCAGGCTCATTGAGGTGGGTCATCATGGCCATGTCCTCAATTTTGTCAAATTTGGGAGGATTCATGGGGAAGATTTCAGTTTCTTTCACCGTGAGCGTCTAAAAAGGTTTCAGCATAAGTGAGGCATTTACTAAATATGACAATGTTTGATTCATGTGACATTTAGTTTTACAGTCTGTGGCATTGTGCAAAATTGTTTTACAGAAGATGGAAACATTTTCTAATTGTACTTACTTTCCCACACAGAGTTTTGACAGTAGCTTTGCCACCCTCTCTGCTAACAAGAGTACCCTTCAGGTACATCTCCCCTGGCTCTGTCACGAAGTATGCCGTTTTGGCATCAAAGGGGGTGTTCTGGGCCTCGATTCTCTCTCTTTCTGGCTTCCGGAGGTAAATGGCCGCCGGGCCGAAACACTCCATTTCACCATCTCCCATGATTGTGGTTTACTGTGACAATAAATAACAAAGAGAGAATGTGCTGGGGGTCACTCACTCTTGTGCTAGAAAGCGAAGAAATACTGTCCTGAAGAAATATAAGGCAAGTCAAAGTCGCCTTTATTCATATAGCGCTTTATACAATACAGATTTTGTCAAAGCAGCTTTACAGTGTTACACAGGAAATTGGTGTGGTGATAATGCAAGAGGACAATAGTAAACTGATCATTTTCTGTTAAAGTCAGTTCATCATAAATTTATTGCTGATTTCATTAGTAGATTTGTAATTCTATTCCAATAACTTCATTTCAGTTGTGTTTCACTTACAGTTATGAGAGAAGATTGGAAAGCTAACTGGTAAGTCTTGACCATTTTGCTTTTAGATTCAGTGTTGTATTCTCACTTGCTTTTAAACTTTACACCTTTTTTTTCTCTCAAAACATCACCGATGAGAGGGGAAATTTTTGTGGGTGATTTACTAACAATGCGCAAATTAAAGAACACAGATGCAACATCTCATTTACATATCGACCAACGCAATATACCACATGCAGCGCAGTAAATAAAGAAGCCACAGTAGGTTGAAAAGAACCTGAGGCCAAAAAATGAAAATTTGCTATATGTTTTGATAGACCTGGTATTGCGTGACTAGTTGAGGGTTCCAGGTTGTCTTTTATTTCCTGAAGCAAATTAAACATAACATGGCTTAGCAAATGATATGTTCGGATAATTTGTTCTTCTGGCATTCCAAATAAATGAATACGTGTGAGGAAAAAAAAAAAAAGTCCTTTCCCTTCTACCATGTGCGCTCTCTTCCCTGCGGTGCCTCCTTCTAGCAACAACAATTGCAGCCATTTCAAGTGGAAAATAGTTTAAGACATGCTTTTTTTGGGCGTTAAATATTGGTGCAAATGCCAGTAATCTGACAAGTTCAAATTTTAGTAAAACGCATTGCATGATTCATTTGAATACTCTCCTCCCATAAATTTTGCATCTGAAATGAAAACTCCTACAAATGCATGTTCATTAAGGTCAGGCTCAAAAATAACTGTGTCCGTGCCTTTTCAGCACTAATTAATCACTGCGTGTCTTTAGTAAAACATGACAGTACAATTTTAACACCAAAAGACAGTTCACGCTGGTGCAAGCTGTTAGTAGAACTGGCCCTAAATATTAAACAAGCGGCATAATGATGCTGGTGTTTCTAGCTTCAAGCATGAGCGGCTCTCCTCACTCATTAACCATCAAAGATATACACTCAGCAATTGCACAAATTCTGTACTCTACTTAACCAAATGTTTGCTCGGCTACACTTTATTTTAAGGTCCAGTTCTTGCTGTTAACAGACCATTGACTACAACGTTGGCCTCAATAAACTCCTAATTTGCTGCTTATTGATCGTTAGTGAGGTAGTTGTTGAGGTATTGTAGGATAAATAAACAACATTACTAATAAACAGCCAATGTTTCAATAATAGGCATGCTAATAAGCAACTCCTAAGTGTTGCCATTTGCTTTAGAACTGCATGGGATCTGTCATTTTCCTTTCTTTTAAAAATGAAAACCAGAGATTTCTAATATGCATATACTATCACGATATAATACCTGCTGTAATACCTGCTGTCGTTTCCAGAGAGAATGTGTCTGGTGTGTCTGAGGTAGGAGATGCTGGGAGAATGGCAAAAAAAAATCTGTCAATTCCATGCAGCGAATATGTGCTTTTTGCTGATTAACATGTGAAGGTTAGCCACTCTTAAGTATGTAATATTAGCTTAATAGTAGAAGGAGAAGATGATGAGCTACTCACCCACTTTTGAGTTCCAGCCAGTTCTTAGAGGAGTCTGAAGCAGCGTCTTATATAGACAGAATAATGTTCACTCAGCAGAATGCGCTCACTGTATTTGGTCATGTATTTTTAGCTCCGTTTTGACTGGAATTTTTTGTAATTGGTTGTTACGTTTGTCAGTATCATGACACAGGCCAATGATACGTTCTCACTATGCTGTAATTAACTGTCCAGTCTTAATTAGGTTTTGTTTAGTTTATAGGAAATACTGTGTTAGAGAACATCTTGTAGAGCAGATAATGGGTTGAGATAAAGACGCTGTGATCAGGGTGAATTGACACCTTGATGAATAAAAAGAAAATTTGAAAATAAGCCACTGATTCTGTGATTAAAAATTGTACTTGATGTATTTATGGGCATTACTTATGATCAAGTGCCTTAACCTTGAGAAAGGGTTGTTATGTGAAGGTATCAGTTACTGGAGTTCAGACATTGTTTGGGTCTTATGTTGAGGATAATCTTCTTTAAGTGTCTTGGCACTACAGTAGAGCCCAGTTTAGCCGTGGAGGAGCTCTCAAATGTCACTGGGATTCTGTTGCCAGAGGCCTTGGAAGTTTTTGTGTAACAAAGCAGCAGATTTGGGCACAGCAGTTGTCATTAATGTTTATCATTAATGTAATTTAGATCTAGCGATATTGCATTTATAGTGTAGTCTAGCACATATATGAGTGCCGCAATGACTCAGGCATGTCTGAGCATTCAGATTCATTTGTGATTATTGATTTATGACTAAATCCACGATCAGTCAGTCTTGTGTTATGGTTCTGAGCAGTAATGAAAGCACTAATGCATGAATGCATCCTAAATGCTCCCCTGATTTCTACAGGGGTCTTCAGGATGGTGTGGCATTGGGTGTGCCATCTGCCTGACCTTGGATTATGCCCTTGTCCTTTTGCTTTGAATTTCATGAACATTGCAGTGTGTTCAAGCAGCTCTCCTAGAACCTGTGCAAAGCTGGCAGAAGGCCATGGAATAAATTCTAAGGCGTTGACACCTTATAAAATAGGAATGTCGTCAGTAAAATTCTAAGGCATCTTTCCCCTAAGGATGGACATATTAGGACTTTACACAAATATAGCTGGTCGGTCAGCAATGCCATCAGGGCTTTGCCATTTGTCAGCACAGGTCACAAGAGTTATTGTGGTGTCACGTTGAAAGCTTTGATATCAGATGGTCACTCGCTTTAATCAACCCTGTCTCTTTCACTCACATTTAGAAGACTATTGTAGGAAGCTGTTGATTCAGTTGGTCGTGAATTGGTCATTCCTTTGGTCATTATAAAGCAAGACTTTCCATTAGTATTTATCTTTATTTATTCAGTTAGCAGGTGCTTTTATTCAGCAGCTTTATCAACTGGCACACAGGCATGCTGTTCGTGCACTGATTGTTCGGCTTTCCTGTTGTTGACATTCAGTGGAAGACAGCTGAACTGGCCAGGTAACATTTCTTTTAAAGATGTATAATTATTAGCATGCATACTTGCACTGTCTCACAGACAGTGTCTGGCCATTTGGATGCTTTGTTGCTTAAGTGATTTACTTAGGACAATTTAGAAGCACAAGTTAACTAATTAGACAAATGTTGTGTGGTTGAAACATGAAGATTGAGTGATGCTAATACATCTTAGTAGTTATCATTTGAAGTTTTTGGAATTGTAACTGGAAAAAGATAATGCATTTGAGTGGTTTTGGTAGGGTTGGTAGGCAACCAGACTGGCAGAGAATATATTTGGTAATTACCTGTTTATTGTGAAATTAAATTTTCAGATATTTAGCTCTCTCAACTGCAGGGTGAGTACTAATCTAATCATTTGCATTTGTTTTGTAGGAAAAATTTTAGGTTAATTAACCACGTTAGATTACATGAACCAAGACTGAACAGTACTGTTATATCTTTTGTTAATCTTAATGTGAAATGGTACACTTCACTTTCTACATTTCATTCCATCTCACGCACAGCCATGTCTGCACAGCTTTCAAAATGTAGTCAAATGCAGATGAGCACGCATGGATGAGTTTGACACGTGCGCAGTATCACCTAGAAGACTCGTTTGGTCTTGATTCACCTGGCTTTTGATGATGAAAATTGTCACGTGGACAGTGCACGGACCTTTGTGCTGAAGTGTACTTTGGGCTTTAGTTTTTGTTGTATCGTTGTTATTTATAACAATGACAATAAATTCAAATTCAGTGTTTAAAAAAAAATGTTGTCTCGTTATTTCTAACAATGACAATAAATTCAAATTCAGTGTTAGCATTGGTTAATGCACTGTGAACTGTTTATTTAGATTGATAAGCACCATTTTTATATATGTATGGCCAGTAGCTAGCTTGTGTTTCTTGGTCACAGGCCAACATTTGGCTCCATAAAAAGAGAATAGCCACACGACAGTCTTAAGGTGTACTCACATTAGGCATTTTGAACCGTTTGCGAATGTTTGACTAGTGTGAGCACACTGTGTAGTTCGTTTAACCGTCCCTGGCCCGGTTGGTAGAGGAAAGGAAAGGGTGTGATGCATACTTGGAATTTGTGCTCTGCATTTATCCCAGTAGAGAACACATACAGACACTGTGAAGGGCAGCCATATTGCTGCGGTACCCGGGGAGCAGTTGGGGGTTCGGTGCCTTGCTCAAGAGTCTCACCTCATTTGTGGTATTGAGGGAGGAGCCATTGGTTTGAGGGCCACATTCAAGGTACTCTGTCGTTGCTATTTTGATTTTGAGCTCGTTTTGGTGTAACACTTGCTTAGTGCAGCTACCAAATCAGGGAGCGTGCCTCCATTTTCCACCACTCAGTTCACTCAGACCCTGTTGTTAGTTTACTCATCTGATGTAGTTGGCCCGTTTGTATGTCCAGCACTTTAGTGTCTTTAGTGTTGGTTACTAGCTTCATGCTATGCCAATGAACCATCCAGTAGTTGATCTTAGTGGCCAGGTGTAGGTGGCCAGGCGGGTAGACATTTTTTTTAAGCATGTCTTGATCAGAGCCAGGTTGTGGTTTCTGCACGGTCTAGTATGCGACATGTGTACTCCAAGGTAGCACGTGTACCTATCTGCTCCCACGTCCTCGTTCAGATCTCCTCTGAGGATAGTGTTGTCTTCTGGGGTGATTGTCCGTAGGTGCGGCTTTTCACCATCAGGTTTGTTGTCCATAGCATGAAATGATATTGGCTATGACTGATTCTGATTCAATTTTAATGGAGATTAGACGATCCAACAGACTCTTCGGTTACTTTGTTGTGGAAACGTTGACTAGCCACAACTGCCACCCCGTTTCTAACCGAGCTAGTGCCATTGTAGATGATCCTATAGTCTTCTCTGATCTTTTTGCCAGTGATCTTTTCCACTATGTTGCCTATATGCATTTAATGTCGACTTGTGTGGTCTGGTGGGAGTCAACCAACTCACGGTGGCAGCTGGTGAGTATTTAGATACTGGGACTAGCTTCTTTAGCATACCCCATCCTTAAGCAGGTAGCCCTATGCGTAGCCCAGTGCTCATCACCTCCAGGGGAAGCCCTAGTTTGGTAGGCCAAGTTTCGAGACAATTCCATAGATGCAATGATTCTATATCCCAAGCGGCAGGTTGCATTGGGTACCCCCACTGCTGGCCAAAGACCATTAACGTCCTTGTTACCAGCTGATACCACAAGAAAGTGGTGGAAGGATTTCATCAGCTAATGTATTAGCTCATTTAATGAATGTGGCCTAATGGTTAGGGAGTCAGACATGCAACCCAATGGTCACGGGGTCGAGTCTCAGGTCCGGCTCGGATTGTGGGGGGAGTGAATGTCCAGCGCCCTCTTCCACCCTCAATACCACACCTGAGGTGAGACCCTTGAGCAAAGCATTGAACTGCTCCCACAGCATTGGCTGCCCACTGATTTGGGTGTGCGTTTGTTCACTTCTCACTGCTGTGTGTGTGTGCACTTGGATGGGTGAAATGCAGAGCAAAAATTCCTAGTATGGGTCACCATACTTGGCCACACATTACATCCTTTCCCCCCTTTTTCTTATTTTAAAGTGTTTTCATGTTCCGTTTGTTTTATTGTCTTTGCTTTTCCCATGAACAGAACTACTTGCCAGCGTATGCCGTCCTGTGCTCTCCAGCTATTCACACTCTATAAAGGTGTACTCCATAATAAATATACATTTACACACATTTACAGTGTTAAAATACAGTGTCAGTCATCTTGAACTTTTCAGGTACTGTTGTCACGGTAGAAAAAGTTATTTGCCATCAACCATGATGATTAATGTAACATATTAATGTGAAATGTAAAATAAAACTCATGAAGCTCTAGATTGTTTTTGTTGCATCAGCAGCCAATGAGCTTGTTGCCTAACATTTTAATACTTGGTCAGTGCTTGCTGTAGCTGTTTGCTGCATGCTGCAGAAACCTGCCACCTCCCTCAGCTCCACCTGTATAGATCTGCTACAGGGTAATTTTCACGCATGCTGCATGTGCAGCAGAAGTATTTCTTACACGTCTGTGGATCCACGTCTGTGGATGTATTGGCAGTGGCAAGTCTTGGTACTCATAGCAGTGTAGCAGATCTGTCCTGCCCAGATTAGACACATTATCATTGTGCTGTATATTACCATGCTAATCTTTATGAGAGTCATAACAGAACTGTTATTGTGATTAGAGTCTCTGTTAATCTATCAGTTAAATTTTCAATGAAAGTGGCATTTGTTTCGATGCTCATCATCATCAGAAATCCTTGAAAGTTTTTCATATTTTAATTGATTTATTTTTTTCATATTTTGGTATGTACATTTATAACACTATACTTTGCATTACATCACCTTTTCATCAAGTTACAAAAAACTTGTTAATGTTACTGCTGGGGGAAATGCAAAAAATATATTTGTGGTACTCTCCCATTCACTGCTCTCAGAATTAACTATAATGACTTCCGCTGCTGAGAACCCCAGAAATGTGAAAAGGGTCCATTACACACTGTAATTTTCATTCATCAGTAAAGGTGAGAAGATTGAACTGTATATATCTTTTGTACTATGTTTAACAGATGAAATTATAATGGCTGTTTTGTAATTTAGCTGAATTTTAAATGTAAGTATTTGGGTAAAAGTATATATCTGTGTGCAACTGAATTTTTTTGTTGTTATTTTTCATTAGTTCATGCATTCCCTATGAAGCTGTGATTTTGGCATTGTTGACTTCATGATCAACCAACCAAAGACATAAACAAAGAATGCACTGAGAAACTGTATTTAATGGACATATAAAACACAGCACAAGTAAGTCATATTATATGCTTGCTTGTAGATGTGGTGTAATGTCTCTTGTTTATTCTTCATCCTTGCTCTTCAATTACCGAAAAGAAAAATTGTGTTACATATTGTTTTTTTTCCCAAATCAAAGCTTATATTTATTAAACAATGCATATTAAGATACCTCCACCAGTTTGAAAAGGGCTTTACAATACCTTCCCAGCTTCACGGCTCTTGGCTCTCAGCTTGTTGACCTGGGACTCAGCGATGTCAGCGCGCTCCTGAGCCTCCTCCATCTCATGCTGCACCTTCCTGTACCTGGACAGGTGAGTGTTGGCCTGCTCCTCCTGTTAGGATGACACAAGATATCCAACCCCTTTCAGAGCATTGCACTCATGACACTGAATGTATTGAATAGAGAATGTCAAAACTTCACACTCAAGACATTTGACATTAGACTTACAGCTTCTTCAGCCTGGCGCTTGTAGGCCTTCACTTTCAGCTGCAGCTTGTCTACCAGATCCTGCAGTCGGGTCACGTTCTTCTTGTCTTCCTCAGTCTTTGGGTGTAAATATTGTTCATGGTCTTGGTTAAACAGTGTATATTATTACAAAGGTGGTAAATTTCTAAATTCAGTGTAGTTGTACCTGGTAGGTGAGCTCCTTCACTCTCCTTTCATATTTGCGCACTCCTTTCACAGCGTCTGCGCCACGTCTCTGTTCAACTTCAACTTCGGCCTCCAACTCGCGCACCTTCAGTAGAGAGTTATTGTTGTCATCTGTCAAATCTCTGCCCTAGCCAGTTCATCTAAGACTGTATTTAGCTTGTAATTTACCCTGGACTCCAGTTTCTGGAGCTGTTTCTTTCCACCCTTCATGGCCAGACTCTCAGCCTCATCCAGACGGTGCTGCAGGTCTTTGACAGTCACCTCCAGGTTCTTCTTCATCCTCTCCAGGTGAGCACTGGTGTCCTGCTCCTTCTTCAGCTCCTCAGCCATCATGGCAGCCTGGAATATAGGCCAATTACAATCAATTACAATCAACTAGGCCACTTGGACAGAAACACCTTCGATAAATGTTCCCTTTGTTACCACGTGCAGATAAACCAAGTCAGCTAGTTGTTTAATTTAGAATTTATAGAGAAACCGAAAGTAAACACTCACATCAGTGATGGCCTTCTTGGCCTTCTCCTCTGCATTTCTGGCCTCCTGGACTGCATCATCCACCTCACCTTGAACCTGGACCAGATCAGCCTCAAGCTTCTTCTTGGTGTTAATTAGACTTGTATTCTGTGGGATTTAAGCAGGTAGTTTGGTACACATTCAACTAAAACTTGGTTAGCATGTAACCTGCATGTATTTAATTAATTTTTTTGTACTTGAGAGTGCAGCAGCCCCACACGCTCGCTGGCATCAACCAGCTCCTGCTCCGCCACTTTGCGGCCTCTCTCTGTTTGCTCCAGTGCAGCTCTCAGCTCCTCAATCTCTGCTTGCATCAGGTTATTCCTGCGCTCCACCATGGCCACCTGCTCCTTCATGTCCTCCTGTCCTCTGACAGCTTCATCAAGGTGCAGTTGGGCATCCTGTAACAATGTTATTTCTTTGTTAGTTGCATGTCATGCTTTGATTAGTTCATGTATCATATTCATACTATCAAACATTTAATGTTGCAATTCCTCATTCTACAGAAAGATACCTTGAGTTGTCCTTGGACGTTCCTGAGCTGTTTCTGGGCCTCAGCAGCCTGGCGGTTGGCATGACTCAGCTGGATCTCCATCTCATTCAGATCTCCCTCCATCTTCTTTTTGACTCTCAGGGCATCATTTCTGCTCCTGATCTCAGAGTCCAGAGTGCTTTGCATGGAATCGATCACTCTTTGGCTGTTCCTCTTGATCTGTTCCATCTCCTCGTCCTTCTCAGCAAGTTTCCTGTCAATCTCACTCTTCACCTGGTTCAGCTCCAGCTGCACACGAAGAATCTTGGACTCCTCATGCTCCAGCGTGCCCTGATGGATAGTAGTTACAATAAGAATCGTATCAGTCTCACATAAAAATGGTGTAATGGTCTGTTAGGAAATGAATTGATGTGACAGTACTTCAGCTTCTTCAAGTGCAGTCTGGATCTCTGCTTTCTCAGACTCCACTGTCTTCTTGGCTTTCTCTAACTCATGGATGCTCTTTCCAGTCTCTCCGAGCTGCTCAGTGAGGTCAGAAATCTCCTCTAAAGGGTTTTAAAAGCAGAACTGTAAGACTTTGTTTCAACATGTCTTTTTCAAAATTGTTTTTGTACAAATAAAAGTGTGATTTACGTTGCAGATTCTTGTTCTCCCTCTTCAAGGTCTCAAGGTGGTCAAGAGCTTCTTCATAGGAGTTCTTCATTTTGAAGAGCTCAGTGCTGAGAGAACGAGCTTCTTTCTGAGCACCTTCTAGTTCAGCCTGGCCTTCCTCATACTTCTGCTTCCAGTCTGCTAGGACCTGACAATGGGAGAAATGTAAGTGTTGTTAATTAGCCAAGTCCATGGATCAAGATTTAGGTTTATAGGTGATCTGCATCATTCCTACCTTGTCAAAGTTTCTCTGCTTCTTGTCAAGGTTGGCAGCCAATGCATTTGCCCTCTCCACATCAATCATGAGGTCCTCTACTTCACCCTGCAGTCTCTGTTTGGTCTTTTCCAGTGAGGCACACTTGGAGTTCACTGCCTCAATGGATTCTTCAGCTTCCTGCAGACGCTGGGCAAGCTTTTTCCTAAAGAAAGTGGTATGAAATCATGAAATCTAACTAAGATTGGTGTTATTAAATGTAGGATGCTGAAAGCATCTTTTCTTTGCTGTATTTACTTGGATTCCTCAAGCTCCTCAGTGCGTTGGATGGCATCAGTCTCATATTTGGTTCTCCACTGAGCCACCTCACTGTTGGCCTTAGACATTCCACGCTGGAGTTCAGCTTTGGCCTCCTGCTCCTCCTCATACTGCTCTCTGAGCAAATCACAGTCATGGCGGGCAGACTGAACCGCATGGGCCAGAGCATTCTTGGCCTTAAAGTCAGAAAAACAGTAGAGTGAAAATGTTTCCATTCCTGTTGTACACTGCAATGCTCATAGCTAAATACAGTTCTTGATAAGAGAAGTTTTTTGGTAGGTACACACCTTAACCTCTTCCTCAATATGTCTTTTGAGTTCTTCAATCTGTTGAGTGTAAGCCTGTTTGCCTCTTGTCAATTGAGAAACAAGAGCTTCTTTCTCCTCCAATTGACGGCTAAATTCACCTAGTTAGAGACAATATATGTATATATATATATATATATATATATATATATATATATATATATATGTATATGATATATAATATTTATGAAGAGTCACAAAAGAGTTGTATGATGTCAGCATTGGATTTTTTAATAAGTTTTTGCACAGTTCTGTGCTATTGTGTGATATAATATATTCAGTATTTACATACCATTTTCAGTTTGGAGCCTTGCCTTCTGGGCATTCATGTCATTAAGTTGGCGTACAAGCTCATCATTCTTTGTTTTTAACTCACTTCCTTGGTCTTCTAATGTACGGCACATCTTTTCAAGGTTTGCCTACAGAAATTAAGAAGTGTAAAGTTTTTTGAACTCATGGATATTATTCATATTTTAAATTTCTAAAGTAAAAAAGTAGTTCTAAAGTTGAAGTAGATTTGTGAAACTAAAAATGAACTTTTTCTTTCAAGATTATACCTTTGCTTTAGCCACAGCCTCCATGTTGCTTGTCAAGTCATCAATCTCCATCTTGTATTCACTCTTCTCCTTCTCCAGCTTCTGCTTGACCCGCTGGAGGTTGTCGATCTGTTCTCCGAGTTCAGCCACACTGTCTGCCTGCTTCTTTCGGAGAGCTGCAGCTGTAGCCTCATGCTGTAAGGTGGACTCCTCCAGATCACGACGCAACTTCTGGAATTCGGCTTCACGCTTCTTGTTCATCTCAATCTGGGCAGCAGTGGCACCACCGGCTTCCTCAAGCCTCTCGCTGATCTCTTCAAGTTCCCTGGAGAGATCAGCTCTCTGCTTCTCCACTTTAGCACGAGCAGCTCGCTCTGCCTCAATTTCCTCTTCCAGCTCCTCAATACGGGCCTAAATGTAGAATAAATGGAAATTAATTCTTGAGTGATATTTCTAACATTGATTTTTGCCTGCTATGCATCTACTTCATTGATTTAAATAGGAAAGATTATGGTTAGCATTACCTGAAGTTCTTTGATCTTCTTCTGAAGCTGTGATCCCAAAGACTGTTCATCCTCAATCTTGCTGAGAAGCTGACTTATCTCAAAGTCCTTCCTGTTTTTAAAGTAGTATTTTGTAAAATGTGCCAAATACTTATTTTGTGTAACTGTAGTGATTAAACATTTGACATCCACTCACTTTTTGATCTTTTCATCTGATTGTTGTTTTTCATTCTCCAGGTCCATTATGGACTCCTGGGCCAGTTTCAGATCACCCTCAAGCTTCCTCTTTGCTCTCTCAAGGTCCATACGGAGCTTCTTCTCTTGCTCAAGTGAGCCCTCAAGCTATTGTAACAGAAACCAGAGCATTAAAATCTGGTATATAACAACAAAATTAATCACACTTTGATTTGTGACCCTATTCTCATGACAAACATCTTACATCATCCACTTGCTGCTCAAGCTTTGTCTTGGCTTTAGTCAGAGTGTTGACTTTGTCTTCCTCTGCCTGAAGGTCATCAAGAGTCTGCTGATGTGCCTCTTGGAGGGCTTTCTTCTCTTTGGTCAGCTTGGCAATGCTCTCATCCTGAGAGGCCATCTCCTCTGTCAGGTTTTTCACCTAAATGGAAGCATTGTTTATTGGTTTCATTCTTAAGAATCTGAACTCAGAAGTGTGAAGAAGATGTGAAAAGAATATTGACCTTATTTTCTGTTGCATGTTTCTCCTTCTCCACTTTTGCCAAGGTGAGCTCCAGATCATCAATGTCTTTCTTCAGCTCAGAGCATTCGTCCTCCAGTTTCCTCTTCTTGGCAGTCAGTTCAGCATTGATTTCCTCCTCATCCTCCAGTCTCTCGTTGGATTCTTTGAGTTTGGCCTCGAGCTGGATCTTGCTTTTGATGAGACCTTCACATCTCTCCTCAGCATCCGAGAGGTTTTCACTTTCCTGTTCATTGAGATAGATGTAGTTAATGACTTAGATTAATTGATGTAGGATTCATATTAGGATCAGTAAGAGCTGAAATACTCACAGCTGCTACTTGCAGTTGAAGGTCGTTTTTTTCCTGAAGAAGTGACACCATTTTCTCTTCAAGCTCCTTCTTTTTAGCTAATGCCTTTGCTAGATCCTCCTTCGTTTTCTCAAAGTTCTCCTTCATGGCTGCCATTTCTTTCTCAGTCTCTGCACTCTTCAGAAGAGGCTTGATCTTGAAGTAGAGCTTCATCCATGGCCAGTGTTTGACATTCATGAATGAGCGGATGTTGTATTGGATGGCAAAAATAGACTCTCTGTGGAAAGGAGATTCTGGTTTTTGTTTGGCCAAAATCTTCAACTTCATTTATTTGCTTGTAAATTAAATTTCACTCACCTCCTCTCCATCATCTTCACAAACTCCGTCCTCATGAGGAAGCCACGACAAAGAGCCTGAGTCATGGTAACCAGCTCTGCTAGTTTCTCATCTCTCATCTCCTCAAGAGTACCCAACAGACCAGCTTTAAAGAACACCTGTAAAAAAAATATCTAATGTTGTTTAATAGTATATTATGGTATATCATGCTTAGTCATTTATTGTGTATCTCACCTTGGTGTGTCCAAACTTGTACTGAGTGTGGTCAACATCAATAGAGCCCAAGAGTTTCTCTGAAGCCTTTTTGTTGTCAATGAACTGACCCTCAGGGATGACGCTAGCATTTAATACTTTGTATCTAGAAGACATTCAGGGGAGAGTCATTTTATGCTGAGGACATAAAAAAATGTCATAAGATAGTGAAGATTAGGCTGTGTGTCATCTCTAATTAGGAGTTTGAAAATAGTTTCTTTGCCTCTGCTTGAAGTCACCGTAGAGGATTCTGCTGGGGAAACCCTTCCTGCAGATTCTGATACCCTCCAGCACACCATTACACCTGAGCTGGTGGATAACCAGGAAGTTCTCCATCAGACCTGAAATGTGAATGTTCTTAATGCTTCAGAAAATATTACCAAAACTCTAATCCATTTGAGTCTTCAGAGATCAAGTTTACCTGGAGTCTTGGACTCATTAGGAATCAAGCAGCGCACAAAGTGAGGGTGAGTGCTCCTCAGGTTAGTCATCAGCTTACCCAAGTTCTCCTGTGGAAATTGTTTAATGGAGGTTTATGTTTAATATGAAAATGCTTAACATAATCTTTAATTGAGTACAAGTTTACATCCAGAAAAAGAGAGAATCTGTTTACCCTAAAAAGTGCAGACACAGTCTGGAAGGAACCACCCTTCTTTTTGCCTCCTTTCTTTCCACCACCACCTTCAGCTGTTTTATTTTATTTAAAGATGTTTTACATTATTGTTTATACTTGATCATGTCTTACACATTATTAAAGCACAAAGGAATTCAGAAAGTGCAGATGTTTGTACCTTCAGCAGATGCATGAGCCGCATACAGGAAGGAGAGCAGTTTGAGCGATGACTTTTGGTAAAGTTGCACAACAGAGTCGTTCAGTGGATCCTTGTTCTTGTCCAACCAGCCAACAATGTTGTAGTCCACAGTGCCGGCGTAGTGCACCAGAGAGAAGTGGGCCTCTGCCTTACCTTTGGCAGGCTTGGGCTTCTGGAAAGCTGGACTTTTGCCCAGATGCTGATCATGCAGCTTGTTTTTGAAGCTTGTGTCTGTAGCCTTGGGGAACATGCACTCCTCTTCAAGGATGGAGAAGATGCCCATTGGCTGTGGAAGAAATATTCACACATAAGTACAGGCACAATGAGAAAAGTCTATTTAATGTACTGAATGTCCTCTTACCTTCTCAATGAGCTCAATGCAGGCGGCCAAGTCCATACCAAAGTCAATGAACTCCCATTCAATGCCTTCTTTCTTGTACTCCTCTTGCTCCAGAACAAACATGTGGTGGTTGAAGAACTGTTGCAGTTTCTCATTTGTGAAGTTGATGCAAAGCTGCTCCAAGCTGTTGAACTGATAAATGAACAGAGGCAAGTTCTTACTGCTGACTGTCATCTTTTATATCTGGATTCTTACAGAGACATGAATGACTGATGCTCACATCAAAGATCTCAAATCCAGCGATGTCCAGCACACCAATGAAGTACTGTCTGGGCTGCTTGGTGTCCAACATCTCATTGATACGGACGACCATCCACAAGAACATTTTCTCATAGACAGACTTGCAGAGAGCTGAGACTGCATTGTTCACCTGAGAAATTCAAGGGTCAGTGTAATTGATATTAGACCTTATTTTTCAAGTCTGAATGACTCTTCTGAATGCCTGTGGGACATTTCTCTAGGTTTACTGATCTATCGAGTAGGTACGTGATCACCTGTGGTACTGTCTGGCCTTTGGTCACCATCTCGTTCCCGACCTTCACTCTGGGGTAGCACAGAGCTTTCAGCATGTCAGCAGAGTTGAGGCCCATGAGGTAGGCGATTTTATCGGCCACTGAGGAAGAACAGTTTTACGCATTATTTTCACTAATGAAGTCAATGTTTACATGCTAATTTGTGTTAATAATACACCCTACCCTCAGTGCCGTCAGGTTCGGCCTGCTCCTCTCTCTGCTTCTGTTTGAACTTCATGTTCCCATGATGCATCACAGCACCCGTCAGCTTGTAGATGCTGATTTTCTCATCAGCAGTGAAGCCCAGAATGTCAATGGCAGTCTGTTTTTACACCAACCAATTAAATCACATTCTGCATTAATGTCATAAAAAATGGTATTTTATATTGTATGTCATGCAGTATTTATTCACACCAGTTCAAGCTGGTGTTCTTCCTATTGATTTTATGTCAGATACATGTAATTTTGTAATCTGAAAATACCATTAGTGCTAATAATAAACACACAGTTGTCCACATACATCTGTGGCAATGAACTCCTCCACATCATTGATGCTCTTGACAGTGATTTCACCCTGGCTGATCATTGGATAGTCATAAGGGTTGGTGGTGATGAGCAGGGCCTCTGTAAAGGATTGATGTGCAGCATGTTAACAGTGCTCTCATACAAGGAAATAACTGAAACACACAATCCTGTAGATTTCTCACCGAGCAGCTCTGGCTTGTGTCCAGTCATGAGCTGGTAGAAGATGTGGTAACTCCTCTCAGCAGACAGCTGGAATGTTACTCTGGACTTTTCCAGCAGATCTTTAAAAAATGGTGAAACAAGAAATTTGAGTTCAAGTTAATTATCCACTTGTTAAAATATCTGGATTAAAACAGTGTTTACTCACAAGTTTCAATATCAGCTGAGGCCAGTTTTCCAGTGGTGCCAAAGTGAATCCTGATGAATTTACCCTACAGACATAGAAATGTTTAGAACAGCTTGAAATTTCACAGATTTGTAATGTTAACTGAATTTGTATAATGCATTTCATCTGACCTCAGCTACTTACAAAACGAGAGGAGTTGTCATTTCTTACAGTCTTGGCATTTCCATAGGCCTCCAGCAGTGGGTTGGCAGCAATGATTTGATCCTCTAGCGACCCCTGGTGAGTATTTAAGTAATTTCTTTATGTAGAATAATTCTGTCACACTTTTGATGATATTTAATTGTTCAGTTTAGTTACCTGCATTTTGCCAGGGACAGGTTCTGCCTTCTTCGCTCCAGACACAGCAATTGTCGCAAAGTACTGGATCACACGTTTGGTGTTGACAGTCTTTCCCGCACCAGATTCTCCACTGAGTGGATGTGTTAAAGAAGAAAAGGAACATATTTCAAAATATTAGAAATTACTTTTTTGATAAATTAGTTTTAATGTTAGTGTTTCTTTAAAAATCATAGTTGTCAGACAGTACAGTTACATGCAAGCATACATACAAGCTGCTTAAGACATAAACCTGCCATTCGTCTTAACCTAGTATACATGCATCACTGTTAGTACGCAGCTTTAGTTATCTTGTTTCTGTCCAGCATGTGCCTATAAGAATAACATTTACAGTGGGGCAAAAAAATATTTAGTCAGCCACCAGTTGTGCAAGTTCTCCCATTTAAAAAGATGAGAGAGGCCTGTAATTTTCATCATAGGTATACCTCAACTTTGAGAGACAAAATGAGAAAAAAAATCCAGAAAATCACATTGTCTGATTTTTAAAGAATTTATTTGCAAATTATGGTGGAAAATAAGTATTCGGTCAATAACAAAAGTTCATCTGAATACTTTGTTATATACCCTTTGTTAGCAATGACAGAGGTCAAACGTTTTCTGTAAGTTTTCACAAGGTTTTCACACACTGTTGCTGGTATTATGGCCCATTCCTCCATGCAGATCTCCTCTAGAGCAGTGATGTTTTGGGGCAGTCGCTGGCCAACACGGACTTTCAACTCCCTCCAAAGATTTTCTATGGGGTTGAGATCTGGAGACTGGCTAGGCCACTCCAGGACCTTGAAATGCTTCTTACGAAGCCACTCCTTCATTACCCGGGCGGTGTATTTGGGATCATTGTCATGCTGAAAGACCCAGCCACGTTTCATCTTCCATGCCCTTGCTGATGGAAGGAGGTTTTCACTCAAAATCTGACGATACATGGCCCCAATCATTCTTTCCTTTACACGGATCAGTCGTCCTGGTCCCTTTGCAGAAAAACAGCCCAAAGCATGATGTTTCCACCCCATGCTTCACAGTAGGTATGGTGTTCTTTGGATGCAACTCAGCATTCTTTCTCCTCCAAACACGACGAGTAGAGTTTTTACCAAAAAGTTCTATTTTGGTTTCATCTGACCATATGACATTCTCCCAATCCTCTTCTGGATCATCCAAATGCTCTCTAGCAAACTTCAGATGGGCCTGGATATGTACTGGTTTAAGCAGGGGGACACGTCTGGCACTGCAGGATTTGAGTCCCTGGCGGCGTAGTGTGTTACTGATGGTAGCCTTTGTTTCTTTGGTCCCAGCTCTCTGCAGGTCATTCACTAGGTCCCCCCGTGTGGTTCTGGGATTTTTGCTCACTGTTCTTGTGATCATTTTGACCCCACAGGGTGAGATCTTGCGTGGAGCCCCAGATCGAGGGAGATTATCAGTGGTCTTGTATGTCTTCCATTTTCTAATAATTGCTCCCACAGTTGATTTTTTCACACCAAGCTGCTTACCTATTGCAGATTCAGTCCTCCCAGCCTGGTGCAGGTCTTCAATTTAGTTTCTGGTGTCCTTTGACAGCTCTCTGGTCTTGGTCATAGTGGAGTTTGGAGTGTGACTGTTTGAGGTTTTGGACAGGTGTCTTTTATAATGATAACGAGTTCAAACAGGTGCCATTAATACAGGTAACAAGTGGAGGACAGAGGAGCCTCTTACAGAAGAAGTTACAGGTCTGTGAGAGCCAGAAATCTTGCTTGTTTGTAGGTGACCAAATACTTATTTTCCACCATAATTTGCAAATACATTTTTTAAAAATTAGACACTGTGATTTTCTGGATTTTTTTTTCTTATTTTGTCTCTCATAGTTAATGTATACCTATGATGAAAATTACAGGCCTCTCTCATCTTTTTAGGTGGGAGAACTTGCACAATTGTTGGCTGACTAAATACTTTTTTGCCCCACTGTATGCACTGACATGTCCACATAAACCACACTCCCCAGCAGAAAAGCCAGATACAGCCTTCATATATCAAAGTGCTGCTTTCTGCAAAAAAAAACTTTTCTTATGTGATTGTAAATTCACTTCTTTATTTTCTCATGCAAAAACCTTTTAATTTTCATAGTCTACTTACGTAATCAGGATAGACTGATTCTCCCGGTCTGAAAGAAGTTCATAGTGTTATTTTAAGTGAAACCACTGCACAGATTTGTCTTTTTTTATTTCAATTTTAAATATATCAAGCAAACTATAGGCAGGTCTGGGTGGATATTGAAAATTTACATTTCCACTTACCAGTGAGCATGAACTGGTAGGCGTTGTCGGAGATGGAGAAGATGTGAGGTGGAGCTTCAATCCTCTTTTTGCCTCTGTATCCAGCCACAACAACTGAGTCGTACACTGGGAGCCACTTGTAGGGATTGACAGTGACGCAGAACAAGCCAGAGTAGGTCTGAAACGGAGACAGATAGACCAGTTTTACAATGCTGCCGCCCCATCTCAGGAATAAAACCTGGTTGACTTACGTAGATCATCCATGCTGCGTAACGCTCTTTGAGGTTGTACAGCACAGCAGGCTCATTGAGGTGGGTCATCATGGCCATGTCCTCAATTTTGTCAAACTTGGGGGGATTCATGGGAAAGATTTCGGCTTCTTTCACAGTAAGCGTCTAAAAAGTTTTCAGGATGGGTAAGACAATTACCAAATTTGACAGCCTTTAATTCATGTGGCATCCAGGTTTACAGTCTATGGTATTGTGCAAAATTGTTTTACAGAAGATGGAACCATTTTATAATTGTACTTACTTTCCCACACAGAGTTTTGACGGTAGCTTTGCCACCCTCTTTACTAACAAGAGTACCCTTCAGGTACATCTCCCCTGGCTCTGCCACGAAGTATGCCGTTTTGGCATCAAAGGGGGTGTTCTGGGCCTCGATCCTCTCTTTTTCTGGCTTCCGGAGGTAAATGGCCGCCGGGCCGAAACACTCCATCTCACCGTCTCCCATGATTGTAGTTTACTGTGACAAATGAGAAGAAGAGAAAGTGCTGAGGGTCGTTCACTCTGGTACTATAGAGTGATTGCACATGTTCATTGTATTGAAGAAATTTACCACCGATTTCATTAGTAGAGTTATGTTTCTATTCCAGTAACCTCATTTTAGTTGTGATAGAATATTGGAAAGCTAACTGTTAAGTCTTGACAATTTATTCATGCCCATTAAGCAATTTACTATTATATTCAAGTTTAGAGTTAGGGTTACTTCTGAACTCTAAAATTGATTATTTTCTCTAAATATTAACCAAGTGGCGTAACGGTGCTGTTCCACATGAGTGTTTCTGAGTTTCTCGGGCATGAAAGAAAATTCTCTTCACTCATTAACCTTTAAAGACACATGCACTCAACTATTACAACAATCTGGTGCTGTATTCAACCAAATGTCGATCATTTCTCGATTTAATCACAAGCCTAATACCTGCTGTCGTTTCTAGAGAGAACGTGTCTGATTTGTCTGAGGTAGGAGATGCTAAGAGAAAGGGAAACAAAATCTGTCAATCCCATGCAGCCAATATGTGCTTACTTAGAGTGATTCAGTCAGATTAAATTGAAAAGCATGTCCAATATACAATGCTTCCTCCACAATGTAGAAGTAGTAGAAGAAATGGTAAATAGAAGAAGAAAAGGATGAAGAGCAACTCACCCACCTTTGAGTTCCAGCCAGTTCTTAGAGGAGTCTGAAGCAGCGTCTTATATAGACAGAATAATGTTCACTCAGCAGAATGCGCTCACTGTATTTGGTCATGTATTTTTAGCTCTGTTTTGACAGGAATTTTTGTAAATGATTGTTACATTCGTCAATATCACAACACAGGCCCAAGGTAAGTTATCAACATATTGTAATTAACTCTCCAGTCTTAATTAGTTTTTGATTTATTTATAGGAAATACTATGTTAGAGAACATCTTGCAAAACAGACAATGCATTGAGTTAATGACAATGAACATTTCACTACAATGAGGGGAATTGACACCCTGATGAATTAAACAAATATTTGAAAATAAGCCACCAATACTGTGATTAAAAATTGTACTTGATGTATTTATGGACGTCATGTGTGAACAAACGCCTTAACCTTGAGAAAGGGTTATTATGTGAAGGTATCAGTTACTGGAGTTCAGACATTGTTTGGGTCTTATGTTGAGCATAAGCTTCTTCAAGTGTCTTGGCACTACAGTAGAGCCCAGTTTAGCCGTGGAGGAGCTCTCAAATGTCACTGGGATTCTGTTGCCAGAGGCCTTGGAAGCTTTTCATGTGACAAAGCAGCAGATTTGGGCACAGCAGTTGTCATTCTGTGAACTTGTGCATATGGTGACACGTATAGCCAAACCTATGAAAGGGAATGAGATGTGTTTGGTGGTATTTCCAAATTAATAACAGATTAAAACACAGTAACCATCCAACAAACCTTTTGGCATCTTATTGGCATCCTAATCAGATGAATAATGGAATTCACTAATACTAAATAAGACATGTAATAGTTGTAATGGAATAAACACATTATAGCATCTGTTTTCATCAGGTTCTTATTTGGACTAAATGCCAGCTTTGTTTTAGCCATGCATTTCTCATCCATTGCTCATTTATTGTTTGTTATTGTTAAGTCATACTTTTAGGTCTGTAATGTCTTAGGGCTTTAGCAAGGAGTTTTAGGGCTGGACAACACAAGTGATCCTCCGGTCCAGCTATTTTGTATTTATAGGGTTAGGTCTAGCATCTATATCAGTGCCGCAAGGCATTCAAATTCAATCATGATTCAGATTCAATTATGTCTCGAGTGATGTTTCTGAGAGGTAATGAACACATTAAAGCATGAACGCTCCCCTGATTTCTACAGCGATCTTGAGGATGGCGTGACGTTGGGTGTGCCGTGTGCTTGACCTTGGATCATGCCCTTGTCCTTTTGCTTTGCCTTGCAAGGACAATGCCCTTAGAACAGCTCTCCTAGAACCTGTGCGAAGCTGGAAGGAGTCTGTGGAATAAATTCTAAGGCGTTGACGCCTCATAAGATGGGAACATATGGTCAGTAAAATTCTAAGGCATCTTTCCCCTATGGGTGGACATATTAGGACTTTACACAAATATAGCTGGTCGTTCAGCAATGCCATCGGGGCTTTGCCATTTGTCAGCACAGGTCACAAGAGTTATTGTGGTGTCACGTTGAAAGCTTTGATATCAGATGGTCACTCGCTTTAATCAACCCTGTCTCTTACACTCACATTTAGAAGACTATTGTAGGAAGCTGTTGATTCAGTTGGTCTTTAATTATTGGTTATTTATTTGGTCATTGCCAAGCAAGACTTTCCATTAGAATTGATCTTTATTTATTCAGTTAGCAGGTGCTTTTATTCAGCAGCTTCATCAACTGGCACACAGGCATGCTGCTCGTGCACTGATGTTTGGCTTTCCTGTTGTTGACATTCAGTGGAAGACAGCTGAACTGGCCAGGTAACATTTCTTTAAAAATGTATGATTATTAGCATGCATAATTGATCTTGCAAACATTGTCTGGCCTTTGGATGCTTTGTTGCTTAAGTGATTTACTTCACAAGCATGATTTAGTGTGGTTGAAGCATGAAGATTGAGTGCTCATAATAGAGTACATGTCACAAGGATTATTTGTCCATCTTCAAGGGACAGGGTTTTTGTGATTATAGGCATTTGTGACTGGCAGCAGGAACCGACTATATTCTATATTCAGTTCAACTAACATAAACATGCAATGACCAATTCTGTTTATTAAGACTGATAAACACTGTAAAAACTGTTAGCTGATGTATTAACTAATGTTAATGACTGAAGCCTTATTTTAAAGCGCTTTCATTCTCTATGCATTTTATTTAAGGCTGTCAAACAATTAATCGCATACAAAATAAAAGTTTTCCTAATATGTATGTGTACTGTGTGTAATTATTATGGGTAACACTTTATAATAACGTTCAGTTGTAAGTCATTTATAAGCAATTAGTTAATAATGAAGTAATCATTTACAAAACATTTATAAAAGATTACTAAGTGATATGCTAACAATTTGTGTATGTTTTGTTAATTCATTTACAAGTACTTTACAAGTAATTAGTTAATAATTAACTAATCATTTACAAAACATGACTATGCATTCATAAATGATTAATAAGTGATATGTTACTATTTTTTATCTATGCTTTGTAGATTAAGTTATAAATCATTTACAAGTGATTAGATAACTATGAACTAATCATTTACAAATCATCACTATACCTTCACAAATGATTAAGTAATTTGCTAACGATTTACAAATCTGTCGTAAGTTATCTTTAAAAAATAGCATATCATGAAATAATCAAACAGATCCTTAGACACTGGTTAATAAGTTACTAGTTAATATATTATTAATCAATTATAAATAAATAAAATGTCAATCATTGAAATTTCTTCCTCCCTTTATTGAAGATCACATCATGAATAAATCATTTACAAATCTTTCTTCATCCCCTAATCTAAAGTGTAAACAATTCATCAGTTGTAAATGTTTTACTCATCATTTGTAGATCTTTCCCCACCAGCGTGTGTATACACACAACCTGTAACCGGCAGGTTTGTAAAACATTTACAACTGATGAGTAGTTTACACTTTAGATTAGGGGATGTAAATGATTTATTCATGTGTTTACACAACAGGTTTTGAATATTTGTTGTGTGTACTGCAATGTAAGGGCTGACTGCTGAGGGTAAAGATGGTAAACACATGGAGTATTTTAGCGCTGTGCACCTGATGTGATCTTCAGTGGAGGGTAAAACTGGTTCACATTATCACTAGATCCCACACACTCCAGAACACAAGAGAGAAAGGGTTTACACATTTATTCGCTTACTTTTTAAAACAATTTATTTATTATTATATTAATTATTTAAAAAAAGACATATCACTTATTAATCATTTATAAACACATAGCCATGTTTTGTAAATTATTAGTTCATCATTAACTAATTACTTGTAAATGAATTAACAAAACATACACAAATTGTTAGCATATCACTTATTAATAATTTGTGAATGTTTTGTAAATTATTATTTCATCATTAACTAAACATTTATAAATGACTTACAACTGAACGTTATTATAAAGTGTTACCTTATTATAATGTATATATAAATACACACAAATTCATGTATACATTTAAGAGAAATATGTTATTTATGTACAAAATATTTGCATTTAAATATAATACAAATTATATAAATGTTAGAATAAATACATATGTTTGTAAGTATTTCTTAAATATATACATGAATGTGATTGTATTTATATATACATAATAATTACACACACTACACACACATGTATTAGGCAAACTCAAACTTTTATTTTGTTTATTGTCTTTGCTCCTCCCGTGAACAGAGCGTTGTCGATGTATGCCGTCCTGTGCTCTCCAGCTATTCGCACTCTTTACAGATGTACTGTACGTGTCTCCAATCTAACAGCTGCAGAATAAATATAGATTTACACACATTTATAGTTGTTACTTTGGCTAATATGTCCGTCATTTTGGACTTTTCCATTACTGATGTCACTGTGGAGAAAGTTATGTGCCATCAACCATGATGATTAATGTAACAATGTCTTAAGAATTTCTGTCTTAAGAATAATGTATGTTATGAAATTCTAATAATTCTAATCTTGTTATGTGCAACAAGATTTTTAAAGTGACTCTCCAGCCTTTCCTGGAGCTGTTAAAACATGATTTAAGTTTAACTGCATACTCTTTTAAGGCAAACATAAATAGTAGCACTTTCCACACACCACACCAGTATGAATTTGTGAATTTGAGGACAAACATGAAACACTGAAAAAATGAAAAAAAATATTAACAGTATCACAATGAAACCATATTTTATGTGAAGGAAATGTGAGTGATATTTTGCATTTCCTAAAGTTAGGTGTTGCTGTTAGGGTTTTGCTGGGGTTTTACAATGGTGAAAACTTGACTGATGAGGGTTAGGGTTAGGGTTAACATGACTTTCACACAATGTTATTTGCATTTGGTAGTTTAAATACTGTAAATACCCATTCTGTCACTAACTTTGATGTTGTGTTGAAGGAAAGACACTTGGGAGTTCAACCCCTAGTGGGCAGTTGGAAGTGCAACAACACCCAACAGTTCCTTTGTGAGGTTCTACGATTTCTGAGTGGAGCCCTTTGAAATGAGGGGAGGTATGGATACGTATTCTGGACATTGGGAGGGTTACGATGTAATGAGTGAAACTGATACGTCTGCATTGCCAAAACCTCTTGATGCAGTCCAACTGATTGTAGCATTTACTATAGGAACCCTTTGTGTCTTTTCTGTGACACAGCGTTGAAGTAAGTGACAGGAAGAGAACATTTCAGTTACTAATGTAATGCAGTCTTCGCTGGTGGAAGGAATGAGATGTTGTGTTCCTCGTGCCACAACACTGAACTGCCCGCTGAAATGGCCAGCGCACTCTTAGCTCCTCAGCACAAACCTGAATGAGTGAGCGTGCCGTCCAACTTTTATATATATGTATGTATATATAATATATATATACTCATATGTCTGGGGGAGTTGCTGGCATGCAAATTTCACTCACAGATTCTGATAGGCCTTTTCTGAAACCTCAGAGGTGTTTGGAGATCCTACTGTAAGTGTGACACCTAGTGTCTCTTCTTCGACACAACGTTTCATTCTCTCTATCAGGGAATGGAGATTAAAATAGCATCCGAAATAATACTATCCTATTTTAGCCATATAATTTCATATTTAATTTGCATGCCGTAATTTTCATTTGTAAATAAAGGTGAGAAGATTGGACTGTATATCTCTGTTGTACTATGTTTAACAGATGAAATTATAATGGCTATTTTGTAATTTAGCTGAATTTTAAATGTAAGTATTTGGGTAAAAGTATATTTACCTCTGTGCAACTGAAGTTTTTTGGTTGTTTTTTATTAGTTCATGCAATTCCCTGAGAGGCTGTGATCTTGGCATTGTTGGCTCCATGATCTACCAGTTCAGCTACAAAGACACAAACAAAGAACGCACTGAGAAACTGTATTTAATGGACATATAAAACACAGCACAAGTAAGTCATATTATATGCTTGCTTGTAGATGTGCTGCTATGTCTCATCTTCATTCTTCATCCTTGCTCTTCATTAAATGAAAAAAAAAAAAGTTACATGCTGTTTTTTCAACCCAAAAGGTATTTGTAAATGTATACATATGTTACATATTGTGCATATTAAACAAACAGCTGTATAATACCTTCCCAGCTTCACGGCTCTTGACTCTCAGCTTGTTGACCTGGGACTCAGCGATGTCAGCGCGCTCCTGAGCCTCCTCCATCTCATGCTGCACCTTCCTGTACCTGGACAGGTGAGTGTTGGCCTGCTCCTCCTGTTAGGATGACACAAGATATCCAACCCCTTTCAGAGCATTGCACTCATGACACTGAATGTATTGAATAGAGAATGTCAAAACTTCACACTTAAGACATTTGACATTAGACTTACAGCTTCTTCAGCCTGGCGCTTGTAGGACTTCACTTTCAGCTGCAGCTTGTCTACCAGATCCTGCAGTCGGATCACGTTCTTCTTGTCTTCCTCAGTCTTTGGGTGTAAACATTGGCATCTTAGTTAAACTATGTATATTACAATAAAGTTTTAATTCCTAAATCTGGTATAGTTGTACCTGGTAGGTGAGCTCCTTCACTCTCCTTTCATATTTGCGCACTCCTTTCACAGCGTCTGCACCACGTCTCTGTTCAGCTTCAACTTCAGCCTCCAACTCGCGCACCTTCAGTAGAGAGTTATTGTTGTCACCTGTCAAATCTCTGCCATAGTCAGTTCATCTAAGACTGTATTTAGCTTGTAATTTACCCTGGACTCCAGTTTCTGGAGCTGTTTCTTTCCACCCTTCATGGCCAGACTCTCAGCCTCATCCAGACGGTGCTGCAGGTCTTTGACAGTCACCTCCAGGTTCTTCTTCATCCTCTCCAGGTGAGCACTGGTGTCCTGCTCCTTCTTCAGCTCCTCAGCCATCATGGCAGCCTGAAATATGAGCCAATTAAAATGAACATATCAACAGAGAGAGAAATGCCATCCCTTTGTTACCACCTGCAGATAATCCAAGTCAAATAACTGTTTAAATTAGAATGGAGTAAGAGAATGTAAACACTCACATCAGTGATGGCCTTCTTGGCCTTCTCCTCTGCATTTCTGGCCTCCTGGACTGCATCATCCACCTCACCTTGAACCTGAACCAGATCAGCCTCAAGCTTCTTCTTGGTGTTAATAAGACTTGTATTCTGTGGGATTTAAGCAGGTAGTTTAGTCTACATTTAACTAAAACTTGGTTATCATGGAACCTGAATTTGCTCAAGTATTTAATAGGGTTTTTTTTTTTTTGTACTTGAGAGTGCAGCAGCCCCACACGCTCGCTGGCATCAACCAGCTCCTGCTCCGCCACTTTGCGGCCTCTCTCTGTTTGCTCCAGTGCAACTCTCAGCTCCTCAATCTCTGCCTGCATCAGGTTATTCCTGCGCTCCACCATGGCCACCTGCTCCTTCATGTCCTCCTGTCCTCTGACAGCTTCATCAAGGTGCAGTTGGGCATCCTGTGGTAATGTTATTTCTTTGTTAGTTGCATGTCATGCTTTGATTAGTTCATGTATCATATTCATATTATCAAACATTTAATGTTGCAATTCCTCATTCTGCAGAAAGATACCTTGAGTTGTCCTTGGACGTTCCTGAGCTGTTTCTGGGCCTCAGCAGCCTGGCGGTTGGCATGACTCAGCTGGATCTCCATCTCATTCAGATCTCCCTCCATCTTCTTTTTGACTCTCAGGGCATCATTTCTGCTCCTGACCTCAGAGTCCAGAGTGCTTTGCATGGAATCGATTATTCTTTGGCTGTTCCTCTTGATCTGTTCCATCTCCTCGTCCTTCTCAGCAAGTTTCCTGTCAATCTCACTCTTCACCTGGTTCAGCTCCAGCTGCACACGAAGAATCTTGGACTCTTCATGCTCCAGCGTGCCCTACAAGGAAAAAATGACAAAAAATTGATTTAAGCATTCATGGGGGATTAAGAGGAAAATGTTGAGCAGAAATGAAGTTTCTCATTTAAGTGTTTAATATAATTCAAAGCAATGGTATTTTAACAATCATATCATATTGTAGCAAAGTAGTGGCACCTCAGCTTCTTCAAGTGCAGCCTGGATCTCTCCTTTCTCAGTCTCCACTGTCTTCTTGGCTTTCTCTAACTCATGGATGCTCTTTCCAGTCTCTCCAAGCTGCTCAGTGAGGTCAGAAATCTCCTCTAAAGGGTTTAAAAAGCAGAATTGTATTCAGAATTGAAAGAATTACTTTTATAATGCATCTCTCTTTTTAAGAATTATTTGACAAGTGAAAGTGTGATTTACGTTGCAGATTCTTGTTCTCCCTCTTCAAGGTCTCAAGGTGGTCAAGAGCTTCTTCATAGGAGTTCTTCATTTTGAAAAGCTCAGTGCTGAGAGAACGAGCTTCTTTCTGAGCACCTTCTAGTTCAGCCTGGCCTTCCTCATACTTCTGCTTCCAATCTGCTAGAACCTGAAGAAAAAGGTAGTCATTGTTAATTAGCCAAGTCCATGGTTCAAGTTTTAGATTTATAGGTGATCTGCATCATTCCTACCTTGTCAAAGTTTCTCTGCTTCTTGTCAAGGTTGGCAGCCAATGCATTTGCCCTCTCCACATCAATCATGAGGTCCTCTACTTCACCCTGCAGTCTCTGTTTGGTCTTTTCCAGTGAGGCACACTTGGAGTTCACTGCCTCAATGGATTCTTCAGCATCCTGTAGACGCTGGGCAAGCTTTTTCCTGAAAAAAAAAAGATTTGAAATCAGACTAATTTTTGTGATATTTCTTGTAGGGTCATGAAGTCTTCTTTTGTTGTATTTACTTGGCTTCTTCAAGCTCCTCAGTGCGTTGGATGGCATCAGTCTCATATTTGCTTCTCCACTGAGCCACCTCACTGTTGACCTTAGACATTCCACGCTGGAGTTCAGCTTTGGCCTCCTGCTCCTCCTCATACTGCTCTCTGAGCAAATCACAGTCATGGCGGGCAGACTGAACCGCATGGGCCAGAGCATTCTTGGCCTACAAGGCAGCATAGTTTTAAAACCTGCAACTATCTGCTCTACATACAGTAGTTTAGAGTATTTTAAAAAAAGCAAATTAATTTTATGGAGCTCTACCTTCACTTCCTCCTCAATATGTCTCTTGAGTTCCTCAATTTGCTGTGTATAAGCCTGTTTTCCTCGAGTTAACTGTGAAACAAGTGCTTCTTTCTCTTCCAACTGGCGGCTAAATTCACCTTGACGACGGGTAACAGAAAATGGCATGAAATACAATAGCATACACACTTTTTTTTTACTTCATTCGCTGAGGTTTTAACATGAGTAGCTTAATTCCCCATGTCTTACCATTTTCTGTCTGAAGTCTTGCACGTTGTGCATTTATGTCATTCAGCTGACGAACATTTTCATCACTCTTGGTCTTGATTTCACTCAGCTGGTCTTCCAGGGTACGGCACATCTTCTCTAAATTAGCCTAAAGGAGGTACAGGTTCATGTACAGACGTTTGTAAATATGCTTTTATTTTTAATGACTCCCTAGTGACATTACCTTTGCTTTAGCCACAGCCTCCATGTTGCTTGTCAAGTCATCAATCTCCATCTTGTATTCACTCTTCTCCTTCTCCAGCTTCTGCTTGACCCGCTGGAGGTTGTCGATCTGTTCTCCGAGTTCAGCCACACTGTCTGCCTGCTTCTTTCGGAGAGCTGCAGCTGTAGCCTCATGCTGCAAGGTGGACTCCTCCAGATCACGACGCAACTTCTGGAATTCGGCTTCACGCTTCTTGTTCATCTCAATCTGGGCAGCAGTGGCACCACCGGCTTCCTCAAGCCTCTCGCTGATCTCTTCAAGTTCCCTGGAGAGATCAGCTCTCTGCTTCTCCACTTTAGCACGAGCAGCTCGCTCTGCCTCAATTTCCTCTTCCAGCTCCTCAATACGGGCCTAAATGTAGAATAAATGGAAATTAATTCTTGAGTGATATTTCTAACATTGATTTATGCCTGCTATGCATCTACTTCATTGTTTTACATAGGAGATTATGGTTAGCATTACCTGAAGTTCTTTGATCTTCTTCTGAAGCTGTGCTCCCAAAGTCTGTTCATCCTCAATCTTGCTGAGAAGCTGACTTATCTCAAAGTCCTTCCTGTTGTTAAAGTAGTATTTTGTAAAATGTGCCAAATACTTATTTTGTGTAACTGTAGTGATTAAACATTTGACATCCACTCACTTTTTGATTTTCTCATCTGATTGTTGTTTTTCATTCTCCAGGTCCATTATGGACTCCTGGGCCAGTTTCAGATCACCCTCAAGCTTCCTCTTTGCTCTCTCAAGGTCCATACGAAGCTTCCTCTCTTGCTCCAGTGAACCCTCAAGCTATTGTAACAGAAATCAGAGCAATAAAATATTAATTAGCAAACAATATTAATTTCCCATTGAATCCCATTGATTCACGGTCTTATTCTCATGCTGAGCATCTTACATCATCCACTTGCTGCTCAAGCTTTGTCTTGGCTTTAGTCAGAGTGTTGACTTTGTCTTCCTCTGCCTGAAGGTCATCAAGAGTCTGCTGATGTGCCTCTTGGAGGGCTTTCTTCTCTTTGGTCAGTTTGGCAATGCTCTCATCCTGAGAGGCCATCTCCTCCGTCAGGTTTTTCACCTAAATGGAAATATCATTCATTGGTTTCATTTTCAAGAGCCAGAATCATAATCAGTAGTGTGAAAAGAATATTGACCTTATTTTCTGTTGCATGTTTCTCTTTCTCCACTTTTGCCAAGGTGAGCTCCAGATCATCAATGTCTTTCTTCAGCTCAGAGCATTCGTCCTCCAGTTTCCTCTTCTTGGCAGTCAGTTCAGCATTGATTTCCTCCTCATCCTCCAGTCTCTCGTTGGATTCTTTGAGTTTGGCCTCGAGCTGGATCTTGCTTTTGATGAGACCTTCACATCTCTCCTCAGCATCAGAGAGGTTTTCAGATTCCTGTGTATTGACATGGAAGTAGTTAATGATTTATGTTCATAGCTGTAGGATTCATCTTAGAATCAATAAGAGCTGAAATACTCACAGATGTTACTTGCAGTTGAAGGTCGTTCTTCTCCTGAAGAAGTGACACCATTTTCTCCTCAAGCTCCTTCTTTTTAGCTAATGCCTTTGTCAGGTCCTCCTTCATTTTCTCATAGTTCTCCTTCATGGCTGCCATTTCTTTCTCAGTCTCTGCACTCTTCAGAAGAGGCTTGATCTTGAAGTAGAGCTTCATCCATGGCCAGTGTTTGACATTCATGAATGAGCGGATGTTGTATTGGATGGAATAAATTGATTCTCTGTATGAATTGTAATGGGTAAATCAGTCATTATCAATCTGTGGTACTAAACAATTGTGTTCCAAACAGTTTTGTAACTTGATTGTACCTCCTCTCCATCATTTTGACAAACTCCTTCCTCATGACGTATCCACGGCACAAAGCCTGAGTCATGGTAACTAGCAGTGCTAGTTTCTCATCTCTCATCTCCTCAAGAGCACCCAACAGACCAGCTTTGAAGAACACCTGCAAGAATAACAAGAAGATATAGTGGTAGAGTGATGCAGAAGCAAAGTAATCCTCCTTAATATAAAGGTGACCTGGGATACACTATATTGCCCATTATAATAGTTATAAAATTAAATGACCTAGAATAGGGAATTTTGTGCTTTCATGTTTGGGGAGGTATGACAATTTCCCAAGCACTGAGGGGATCCATAAACAGATGTGGCTATTAGGAATGCATGTCTTTCACACAGCAGCCTGCAATTTACCACTTTTGTTATTACATAACAGTAAAGTAATGCTTAAATTATCCTTAAAATTGCTTTATGTTTGTTTTATGTTTTCTTCTTCTGCAGAAATAATAAAGTAAATAAATGTTTGACAGTTATAGGCTATAGCGATGCATTAATAGTCAGTCTGAGCTGAACAACAAGGAAACTCTTGCTAAGTGTGACAATAGTCCACAAGTTTACAGTGGTTGTTTCATCTTCTCTGAGTTCATGCTAAATTATCTGAACTAAATGAACATATTTTAACAGGTTTCCAGCTTTTAAAATGAATGTTTTCAAACAGGAAAAAATAAACCCCAACAAAACTACCACTAAAAAAAAAGCCCCCCAAAAATGACACAACAGGCTCAGCCTGTACTTGCTCACTACAACACACTCTTGTGGTTAAGATAAACCCATTCATCAACAACACAGGATATTTACACTTTAAAATTAAACTAATAGAGCACAGCTCGCCGTGATTAATGTAGATTATTAATTAGAGTATTCCCTGTGGTCCTGCGTGACACACCGTGGTCACGTGTGATCCCTTTCCTCTGAGTGTGCATTCTCAGTGGCCACATCTGTAGAATTGTTTTGCTGAATCTGGTGTGGAATAACTTGACTGGCACAAAGCCTAGATCTGAACTCCTAGATGTGATTGTGTGGTGCAGCATTATGCCATTAATTAGAGTTAAGGTACTTTTGGTTTTGGTCATGTAGAATATTTACTAAGTATCTCACCTTTGTGTGTCCAAACTTGTACTGAGTGTGGTCAACATCAATAGAGCCCAAGAGTTTCTCTGAAGCCTTTTTGTTGTCAATGAACTGACCCTCAGGGATGACGCTAGCATTTAATACTTTGTATCTAGAGGACATTCAGGGGAGAGTCATGTTCTTGTGAAGACATAAAAAAATGTCCTAAGATGGTGAAGATTAGGCTGTGTGTCATCTCTAATTATGAGTTTAAAAAATAGTGTCCTCACCTCTGCTTGAAGTCACCGTAGAGGATTCTGCTGGGGAAACCCTTCCTGCAGATTCTGATACCCTCCAGCACACCATTACACCTGAGCTGGTGGATAACCAGGTAGTTCTCCATCAGACCTGAAATGAAAATGTTCTTGAGGTTCCAGAGTTATTGTCAAAACTGTGATCCATTTGAGTCTTCAGAGATCAAGTTTACCTGGAGTCTTGGACTCATTAGGAATCAAGCAGCGCACAAAGTGAGGGTGAGTGCTCCTCAGGTTAGTCATCAGCTTAGCCAAGTTCTCCTGTGGAAACGTTTATGAGATTAGTTCAGTCTTTAATAACGATGTTCACATCCTTCATTAAATAAGAGAATCTGTTTACCCTAAAAAGTGCAGACACAGTCTGGAAGGAACCACCCTTCTTCTTGCCTTTCTTTCCACCACCACCCTCTGTTTTATGTCAAAGGAAGACTGTATTATTGATTTTGTGTTGCTTTACATTAAGCTGTTAATCAATAGATTGATCTCTGATAATGACAGATATTAACTGCTCTGTCATCATCTTGCATAGATATACTTGATGTTTTAATGAAGTTTTAGAATATATGATCACATAGTGTGTTAAATGAAGCTAAATTTGTCTTTTCTTTGTTCTGTACATAATTAAAACTTCACATTGAGGAATTCAGGAAGTGCAGATGTTCGTACCTTCAGCACCTGCATGAACGGCATACAGGAAGGCCAGCACTTTGAGTGATGACTTTTGGTAAAGTTGCACAACAGAGTCGTTCAGTGGATCCTTGTTCTTGTCCAACCAGCCAGAAATGTTGTAGTCCACAGTGCCGGCGTAGTGCACCAGAGAGAAGTGGGCCTCTGCCTTACCTTTGGCAGGCTTGGGCTTCTGGAAAGCTGCAGCTTTGCCCAGATGCTGATCATGCAGCTTGTTTTTGAAGCTTGTGTCTGTAGCCTTGGGGAACATGCACTCCTCTTCAAGGATGGAGAAGATGCCCATTGGCTGTGGAAGAAATATTCACACATAAGTACAGGCACAATGAGAATAGTCTTTTTAATGTACTGAATGTCCTCTTACCTTCTCAATGAGCTCAATGCAGGCGGCCAAGTCCATACCAAAGTCAATGAACTCCCATTCAATGCCTTCTTTCTTGTACTCCTCTTGCTCCAGAACAAACATGTGGTGGTTGAAGAACTGTTGCAGTTTCTCATTTGTGAAGTTGATGCAAAGCTGCTCCAAGCTGTTGAACTGATAAATCAACAGAGGCAAGTTCTTACTGCTGACTGTCATCTTTTATATCTGGATTCTTACAGAGACATGAATGACTGATGCTCACATCAAAGATCTCAAATCCAGCGATGTCCAGCACACCAATGAAGAACTGTCTGGGCTGCTTGGTGTCCAACATCTCATTGATACGGACGACCATCCACAAGAACATTTTCTCATAGACAGACTTTGAGAGAGCCATTACTGCGTTGTTCACCTGAAAAATTAAAGGTCAGTGTAATTGATATTAGACTTTATTTTTTCTAAGTATGAACGACTCCTCTGAATGCCTGTGGGACATTTCTAGGTTTACTGATCTATCGAGTAGGTACGTGATCACCTGTGGTACTGTCTGGCCTTTGGTCACCATCTCGTTCCCGACCTTCACTCTGGGGTAGCACAGAGCTTTCAGCATGTCAGCAGAGTTGAGGCCCAGGAGGTAGGCGATTTTATCGGCCACTGAGGAAGAACAATTTTACACATTATTTTCACTAGTGAAGTCAATGTTTGCATGCTAATTTGTGTTAATAATACACCCTACCCTCAGTGCCATCAGGTTCGGCCTGCTCCTCTCTCTGCTTCTGTTTGAACTTCATGTTCCCATGATGCATCACAGCACCCGTCAGCTTGTAGATGCTGATTTTCTCATCAGCAGTGAAGCCCAGAATGTCAATGGCAGTCTGTTTTTACACCGACCAAATAAATTCACAAGATTTATTAGAGAGGCAAAAGAAAAGGGTATTTTATATTGTGAGTCATTCAGTGTTCTTCCTTTATATTTTATGTCAGTTATTATAGCGTATAATTAAAAAAATACTATTGCTATTACTGAAAATAATAAAGAAGTTGTCCACATACATCTGTGGCAATGAACTCCTCCACATCATTGATGCTCTTGACAGTGATTTCACCCTGGCTGATCAGTGGATAGTCATAAGGGTTGGTGGTGATGAGCAGGGCCTCTGTAAAGGATTGATGTGCAGCATGTTAACAGTGCTCTCAAACAAGGAAATAACTGAAACACACAATCCTGTAGATTTCTCACCGAGCAGCTCTGGCTTGTGTCCAGTCATGAGCTGGTAGAAGATGTGGTAACTCCTCTCAGCAGACAGCTGGAATGTTACTCTGGACTTTTCCAGCAGATCTTTAAAAATGGTGAAAAAAATAAAAATTGAGTTTAAGTTAATTATCCACTTGTTGAGTCCAAATAATTGGCTTAAAACAGTGTTTACTCACAAGTTTCAATATCAGCTGAGGCCAGTTTTCCAGTGGTCCCAAAGTGAATCCTGATGAATTTACCCTACAGAGATTGAAATCATTTACAATAACTCAACTGGCAGTTGTGAGGGTGTGAGTAAAGTTGTACAATGTTATAATGATTCATAAGTGCAGCTTACAAAACGAGAGGAGTTGTCGTTCCTCACAGTCTTGGCGTTACCATAAGCCTCCAGCAGAGGGTTGGCTGCCACGATCTGGTCCTCCAGTGATCCCTAATGTATTTGTAGGGCAGTAGATAGGTATGAGGTGAAGCACAAATACTGTAATGCATAAGTTGTCTAGAATAATTATTCACTAACCTGCATTTTGCCAGGGACCGGCTCTGCCTTCTTCGGTCCAGACATCGCACCAACAGTAGCAAAGTACTGAATGACACGTTTTGTGTTCACAGTCTTTCCTGCACCAGATTCTCCACTGTACATTGATACAATGATCATCATTTAGTTGTATATCTTCAATAAATTTTTTTATATGTAATTGAAAAGTTTTAGGTTATTCCACCAGAGCAATATTTACTCACGTAATGAGGATAGACTGGTTCTCACGATCTGAAATGAAATGGTGGAATGTTAATAATGCTTCTTACAAAGCACTTACTAAATGAATCAGCTGAAAACCTCAGTTAGGTATGTCTACTTGTTAACTAGATACGCTAAAAATTAAGTAACTAAAAACATTATTAGTGCTCTTTTATACAAATTATTAAACAATTTTCATTTTTTTGTACAGTACATTTTATAAATTGGCATACATATTATCTGTGTTTAGTTTATTAACCTTCTGACATTGTCATAACAATTTCTAGACAATGCATTATACACTAATACTTCATAGTGCATTTTTGTTCTTCTTTGTCTCTCATTTGTTGACACACTTCCAGAATCCACTTACCAGTGAGCATGAACTGGTAGGCGTTGTCAGAGATGGAGAAGATGTGAGGTGGGGCTTCAACCCTCTTTTTGCCTCTGTATCCAGCCACAACAACTGCATCATACACTGGGAGCCACTTGTAGGGATTGACAGTGACGCAGAACAAGCCAGAGTAGGTCTGAAACGGAGACAGATAGACCAGTTTTACAAGGCTGCCGCCCCGTGCTGGCTCCAGGACACCTGGGGGGGCTTGTATGATTCTCAGGGGGGCTAAGGGGGGGTATCGGTGTATTCTGTATGAATGAAATATGTTGCCACATTTTATTTATTTTTAAAAGATAATTGCTGCTTTCCTTACACATCAGTGCATTAAGAAACTCACAAACAGGCTAAAAGCACTGAGCGCGTCTATTTGTCTCAGCGCCAGACAAGACACAAAAGCACGTTGGAATTTGGCAGTGAAAGTTTAAATACACCGGTAATTGTCCACATCGAATGGTTAAAATCGACAAGTTTTGGTGGGGCTGGAGTGGGTCAAAGAAAATTCTGAGTTAGCACAAATCAGATTGGAGGGGTACCCCTCGGTTGAAATCGCATGTGAAGGGGTCAGTCAATAAGATCATTGCAGTGGGGGCTTCAGGATGTCATGGGGGCGCTAAACCCCCCAAGGCCCCCCAAGCCCCCCCTTGACACCAGGCCTGCTGCCGCCCCCTCCTAGGAATAAAACATGATTGACTTGGACTTACGTAGATCATCCATGCTGCGTAACGCTCTTTGAGGTTAAACAGCACAGCAGGCTCACTGAGGTGGGTCATCATGGCCATGTCCTCAATTTTGTCAAACTTGGGAGGATTCATGGGGTGGATGTCGTCTTCTTTTACCGTGAGAGTCTGTAATGAACGTTGATCAGAAATCAAGAAGAATGAGACTTTGTACAAACATTTGCACAATATTTCACTGATCTTATCCATGATACTTACTTTCCCACACAGCGTTTTGACGGTAGCTTTGCCACCCTCTCTGCTAACAAGAGTACCCTTCAGGTACATCTCAGTTGGCTCTGCCACGAAGTATGCCGTTTTGGCATCAAAGGGGGTGTTCTGGGCCTCGATCCTCTCTCTTTCTGGCTTCCGGAGGAAAACGGCCGCCGGGCCGAAACACTCCATTTCACTATCTCCCATGATGGCACTTCACTGTAGAGCAGAACTGACATCACAATGCTAATACTCTTGATTTGGTGCACTTTTTAACTTCAGTTGGAAGTTTCATTTAAATATTTTGCACAACATTTAACACTGACTCTAATACATTACAATGTTTATGAAAACAAATTAGTAAAACTTCCAAAAAGATTACATGCATCATTTGGCAAGTGAAGGACTATGAATCTTACATTATTAACACTTTACCTTGTACGATGCTCAGAGAAAAACAGCAGCTGTTAAGTTCAGGATTCTGAAAACAAACAAACAAACAAACAAATGTATTCCAAGATGATTTTTCATTACATAGGTCAAAGTACATGTATTAACATATAATTTCAATAATATCAGTCTTCTAAAACTGCAAAGAAATAGCTTACCTACGTTTGATGAGCCACTGTGTGCTAGAATCAGAGGCTGTCATTTATATAGTGTTGTTACTGAACAGTCAGCAGAACTGTCCAGCTCGATTTGGTCATGTAGTTCTAATTGGTTTATGGTAATGTAACTCTGTCCTAGTGTAAAATAGAAAGACTGGAAGTTAACAATCTTTGTTTGTTTGTTTGCCACAAGATGCAAGGTTTTTAGTTGTTATTATCTTTTACTTCAAATAAAAACATTTTCTAAACATAATTTCATAATGTTGAGATGTTTTCTTGTTAAAGGGATAGCCTACTCATAGACTATTGGATAATGCACTTTTGTACATTGTTGTAAAATGTTCAGTTCATGTGTTATGTGTAGGTTGTACTGTTGTTTTTAGTGTAGGTTTCCATGTTTGCTTGCAGTGTTTAATTTGATTTCACGTTTTATTTCAGTGTAGCATCCTAAAAAGTAATGCAACTTGGCACAGAGGAGTAACTTGGTTTGGCTGTGGAGAAGCAGACAGCTGTCACTGGGATTCAGTTTCGGGAGTGACAGCAAGACCAACAAAAGTTGACTAAAAGTTTATATTTTTAAAAATGGTAATTTACAACTTATTTGTGGCCAACCACTTGGTCAATTGATGTCATACACCACACTGACCAAGTTTCAACACTTGTTTCTGGACATTTACTGTTCATGTTATTTCCTCTTTCAAATCAGATAAAGTCATGTGAGTGTGTTTGCATATAATATCAACTTTTCACACATCTAAATCTTTTACGGAATCATGAAGAACTTACTGCATGTAATATTTTAATGTGGGCAGAGATTTTCCTCTTGACCAATTTGAGAAGTTTGGCCAGCATGACCTTTAAAAGCTAGAAGATTTATTACAAGAGATGAACTGTAACAGTCCAAGTGAAAATAATATCTTTGGCAGATTTTTTATTGGGCAATTCACCTCAGTGGTCACTGCAATACTAATCTTGTTTCACAGTGATATTATGACTCTCAAAGTTATAAACAGCATGTTCTTATATGGAGAAAACATTAAATATAGCACAGTGAGAGCTTCTGTTTGTATGATGAGGTTTGGGTCACTCGTTCAGGCCACAGTGAACACTTACCTGATCCATCATGACACCACCAAAACCTCTCTGTAAGTACACTGATTTGTCATTTTATAAAGCAATTAGGAGTATGTGATTTGCTCTAGATTCTCTAGATTTATCTGTAGATGTTGAGATTTATTAGTTTAGGAGTGTCCTATTGTTATATATTGTTACCTGCTATTATCAGAGTTACAAGCCTGAGCATTTTTTCTTGATAAATTTACAGAAAATGAACTTCAGCATGTGATGTAGTACTTATCCATCATTGGGCCAAATGGTTCTGAGCACAAGTATGTGTATGAACTCAGTGTATGAACTCAAATATGTGGTATCAAACCACCAAATCATTTACTTGCCTTAAATGTCCAGTCTTTTTTTGTATTGTTGATCCAATTTGCAGTTAAGTATTTTGAGAGTAAAATACCATCTTTATACAGGTAAAATAGTCAAGTCAGAATACAGGCAACTAAAACAAAATGCACTGGTAGCCTAAGAAAGCTGCAGAGCAGACAACAGTCTGGAGGGATTTTAGAGAATGGTGCCAAAACAACCAGTCAGCACCTGTTCTGTCCCTGAAAATACCTTGTTAATGACAGAGATCCGAGATGAATAGAAATACTGCTTTAAGGTGAGTGGAAAGTGTCAGTAAATGATTCTATTTGTTAATGCAGTACAGTTCTCTGAGTGAATCTTTACTTTTTCCATATCAAGGCAATAACAACAACAACAACAACAAAAAAAACTATCTGGTCCTTGGCAGGTCTTACAGTTTGGAAAATAAAACCTCAAAGGAACAACACATGACATATCACACGTGTCATTATTTATTTAACAAAAATAAAGCCAAAACAGAAAAGTTATTGTTAACATAGGAATTAAGAGGCTAAGTAGCAGTCAGGCACTGCTGATCAAATGCCTTTGATTCACTGATCGTCAGTGGAAGACATTCAAGACAGACACCAATCCTCATACCTCATACCAAAAGTCACACATGCTGGTGGAGGGCTGATGATTTTGGGCTTGTTTTGTAGCCACAGGATCTGGACACCTCACAGTCACTGACCATGAACTCCTCTGTATAACAAAGCATTCTAGAGTCAAATGTGAGGACGTCTGTCAGACAGCTAAAGTTGCTGTCAAAATTGGGTCATGCAACAGGACAACGATCCCCAGCACACCAGCAAATCTACAACAGAACGGCTGAAAAGAAAAGAATCAAGAAACCTCATCCTAACTGAAATGCTGTGGTGAGAGCTGTGCATAAACAAAAGCTTACAAACCTCAATAAACTGGAGCAACGTTGTAAAGAAGAGTGGGCCAAAATTCCTCCAGAACGATGTAAGAGACTGATAAATTCATACAGAAAATGATTACTTGATCTACAGGCAGTGGAATCATAGAGAGTGTCCTTAGTTTGTGTCCAAGGCTTTTCCAGCTTTTTTTTTTTTTTGGTTAAAAAAGTTATGACACGTGTGATATGTCATGTGCTGTTGTTCATCAGAGGTTTTATTGATAATTTTTTATCATGTCCCTAAATACATGAGAGGAATTTGGTAGGATGTCTTAACTTTTTCACACACACACACACACACACACACACACACACACACATATATATATATATATGAATTTCACCCTAGCTTGTGTACTAATGTACCTTATTCTAGAAACTGCCATTGTGTACTGCAAATATTGTTGATTTTTATGATAAATTGACAGGCCTCTTTGAATGGAGGTCTCAGCTGAATGGAGATTCAATGAGATAGATCAAGTTAATGACTTATGTTGAGTTGTAGAGTCTATTTTTACTGAAAAAGAACTAAAGTACTAACAGCAGCTACTTGAAGTTGAAGGTCATTTTTGTCCTGAAGATGTGACACCATTTTCTCCTCAAGCTCCTTCTTTTTAGCTAATGCCTTTGCTAGACCCTCCTTTGTTTTCTCAAAGTTCTCCTTCATGGCTGCCATTTCTTTCTCAGTCTCTGCACTCTTCAGGAGAGGCTTGATCTTGAAGTAGAGCTTCATCCATGGCCAGTGTTTGACATTCATTAATGAGCGGATGTTGTAGTTTCTGGTTTTTGTTTAACTAAAATCTTCAATTTTATTTTCTTGTATATCAAATAATGCAAATTTCACTCACCTCCTCTCCATCATCTTCACAAACTCTCTCGTCATGAGGAAGCCACGACAAAGAGCCTGAGTCATGGTAACCAGTTCTGCTAGTTTCTCATCTCTCATCTCATATATATATATATATATATATATAGTCTATGTATGTGTGTCCAAACTTGTATTGGGTGTGGTCAACATCAATAGAGCCCAAGAGTTTCTCTGAAGCCTTTTTGTTGTCAGTGAACTGACCCTCAGGGTTGACGCTAGCATTTAATACTTTGTATCTAGAGGACATTCAGTCAACAGGCAATATTTTGGTGAAACCATAAAAGTGCTGAAAGCACAATTTTGAAATATGGTTAAAGGGATAGTTCACCCAAAAATTAATTAATTAGCCCATTATTCACTCACCCTCCAGGCATCCTAGGTGTATATGACTTCCTTCTTTCAGACGAATTCAATCGGAGTTATATTAAAAATTATCCCTGCACTTCCAAGCTTTATAATGGCAATGGGTGGGTGTTTCTCTTCACCGGTCCAAAACAAGTCCAATAAAGTACATCCATCCATAATAAAAGGTGTCTCACATGGCTCCAGGGGGTAAATAGAGGCCTCCTATAGCAGATATATAACCTATATAATTATATTAGCGAAAAAAATTCTATATTTAAAACGTAATATTTACTTTAATCTAGCTTGCGCCAACTGGTCGTACATGGAGGCTCTTCTGGGCGTTTGACAGGATGTTGTCATTGCGCATGCGCCGGTAAGTCTCACACAAACCAGCGTTTGTTAATAGGAACAAAGGAAGCAAAGTTTCCTTACTTTCCTTAGCAAAGGAAAACCAGTCTCCTAATGGCTTATATCAAAATGATCTGATATTTTTCTTTACAAATCCTCATTTTGTACTTTTAATTTGTGACCAGTGCTGTATTTACCTATCGCTCAAAAGGGCTTCCGTGTTTGACCAGCTGGCGCAAGCTAGATTAAATTGATTATTACGTTTTAAATATGGATATTTTTTCTTACAAAAATGCATCGATTTACTACAGGAGGGCTTTATTTTTTATTCTTTATATGGATGGATGCATTTTATTGGACTTGTTTTGGACTGATGAAGAGAAACACCCATGCCATTGTAAAGCTTGGAAGTGTCAGGATAATTTTTAACATAACTCCGACTGGATTTGTCTGAAAGAAGGAAGTCATATACACCTAGGATGCCTGGAGGGTGAGTGAATTATGGGGTAATTTTCATTTTTGGGTAAACTAACCCTTTAAGATTAGGTGATGCATTATCTCTAATTAATAGGTTGAACAAGGTTTGGTGTCTTTACCTCTGCTTCAAGTCACCGTAGAGGATTCTGCTGGGGAAACCCTTCCTGCAGATTCTGATACCCTCCAGCACACCATTACACCTGAGCTGGTGGATAACCAGGAAATTCTCCATCAGACCTGAAATGCAAATGTTTTTAAGATTCCAGAGATATTTTCAAAACTGTGATCCATTTTAGTTTTTGGGGATCAAGTTTACCTGGAGTCTTGGACTCATTAGGAATCAAGCAGCGCACAAAGTGAGGGTGAGTGCTCCTCAGGTTAGTCATCAGCTTACCCAAGTTCTCCTGTGGAAATGTTAATGGAGATTTATGTTTAATATGGAAATGTTTAATATAGTCTTTACTTGAGAATAAATTCACATCCTTCTTTGAAAAAAATAATTTGTTTACCCTAAAAAGTGCAGACACAATCTGGAAGGAACCACCCTTTTGGGAACATGCACTCCTCTTCGAGGATGGAGAAGATGCCCATTGGCTGTTGAAGAAATATTCACACTCATTTACAGGCACAATGAGAATAGTCAGGCGGCCAAGTCCATACCAAAGTCAATGAACTCCCATTCAATGCCTTCTTTCTTGTACTCCTCTTGCTCCAGAACAAACATGTGGTGGTTGAAGAACTGTTGCAGTTTTTGTGACCCTGGACCACAAAACCAGTCTTAAGTAGCAGGGGTATATTTATCGCAACAGCCAAAAATACATTACATGGGTCAAAATTTTCGAATTTTCTTTTATGCCAAAAATCATTAGGATATTAAGTAAAGATCATGTTCCATGAAGATATTTTGTAAATTTCCTACCGTAAATATATCAAAATTTAATTTTTTATTAGTAATATGCATTGCTAAGAAGTGATTTTCTCAATATTTAGATTTGTTTGCACCCTTACATTCCAGATTTTGCCAGCTTGTAATGTACTGTAATATAAAATTGAAATTGGCAAAATTATAACTGGTTTTGTGGTCAAGGGTCACATTCGTGAGGTTGATACAAAGCTGCTTCAAGCTGACTGTCATCTTTTATATCTGGATTCTTACAGAGACATAAATGACTGATGCTCACATCAAAGATCTCAAATCCAGCGATGTCCAGCACACCAATGAAGAACTGTCTGGGCTGCTTGGTGTCCAACATCTCATTGATACGGACGACCATCCACAAGAACATTTTCTCATAGACAGACTTTGAGAGAGCCATTACTGCGTTGTTCACCTGAGAAATTCAACGGTCAGTGAAATTGATATTAGACCTCTTTTTTTTTTTTTCCAAGAATAAATGTGTTTTCTGAATTTCCATGGGACATTTCTGGGTTTATTGATCTATCGAGTAGGTAAGTGATCACCTGTGGTACTGTCTGGCCTTTGGTCACCATCTCGTTCCCGACCTTCACTCTGGGGTAGCACAGAGCTTTCAGCATGTCAGCAGAGTTGAGGCCCATGAGGTAGGCGATTTTATCGGCCACTGAGGAAGAACAGATTTTATGAATTATTTTGACTAGTGAAGTCAATGTTTGCATGCTAATTTGTGTTAATAATACACCCTACCCTCAGTGCCGTCAGGTTCGGCCTGCTCCTCTCTCTGCTTCTGTTTGAACGTCATGTTCCCATGATGCATCACAGCACCCGTCAGCTTGTAGATGCTGATTTTCTCATCAGCAGTGAAGCCCAGAATGTCAATGGCAGTCTGTTTTTACACAAACCAAGAAAAATCACAAGATTTATTAGAGAGGCAAAAGAGAAGGGTATTTTATATTGTGAGTCATTCAGTGTTCTTCCTTTATATTTTATGTCAGTTATTATAGCGTATAATTAAAAAAATAGTATTGCTAATACTGAAAATAATAAAGCAGTTGTCCACATACATCTGTGGCAATGAACTCCTCCACATCATTGATGCTCTTGACAGTGATTTCACCCTGGCTGATCATTGGATAGTCATAAGGGTTGGTGGTGATGAGCAGGGCCTCTGTAAAGGATTGATGTGCAGCATGTTAACAGTGCTCTCAAACAAGGAAATAACTGAAACACACAATCCTGTAGATTTCTCACCGAGCAGCTCTGGCTTGTGTCCAGTCATGAGCTGGTAGAAGATGTGGTAACTCCTCTCAGCAGACAGCTGGAATGTTACTCTGGACTTTTCCAGCAGATCTGTAAACAAATGGTGAAAAAGACCTTGAGTTCAATTGACAAAATCCACTTGTTAGCCCACTTGTTAACATTTTGGGAATAACACTGTTGACTCACAAGTTTCAATATCAGCTGAGGCCAGTTTTCCAGTGGTCGCAAAGTGAATCCTGATGAATTTACCCTACAAAGATTGAAATGTTTAGAACAGGTTGAAATTTCACAGATTTGTAATGTTAACTGAATTTGTATAATGCATTTCATCTGACCTCAGCTACTTACAAAACGAGAGGAGTTGTCATTTCTTACAGTCTTGGCATTTCCATAGGCCTCCAGCAGTGGGTTGGCAGCAATGATTTGATCCTCTAGCGACCCCTGGTGAGTATTTAAGTAATTTCTTCATGTATTCAATTCTGTCACTGTACTTTAGATAATATATGATTGTTTAGTGTTGTCACCTGGGTTTTGCCAGGGACAGGTTCTGTCTTCTTCGCTCCAGACACAGCGATTGTCGCAAAGTATTGAATCACACGTTTGGTATTGACAGTTTTCCTGCACCAGATTCTCCACTGAGTGGATGTGTTAAAGCAGGAAAATAACACATTTTAGATTATTAGAAATGACTTGTTTGATAAATCAGTTTTAATGTTAGTGTGTTTCTTTAAAAATTGTAATCATCACACAGTACAGTTACTTGCACACATACGTTCATTTTGGTGGTGTGGTCTTAACCTCGTATACATGCAGCACTGTTAGTAAGCAGCTTTCCGTCACTTTAGTTATCTTGTTTTTTCCAGCACGTGTCTATAAGAATAACATTTATGCACTGACATGTCCACATAAGCCACACTCTCCAGCAGAAAAGCAGTGGTTTTAACCTGCTTTGTTCCATTCAGTTACACAGCCTTCACGTTTACATGTATCAGAGTGCTGCTTTCTGCAAAAACCCTTGAATAAGCAGTTTTCTTATGTGATTGTAAATTCACTCCTTTAACTTTTAATTTTCGTAGTCTATTCACGTAATCAGGATAGAACAGATAAGGATAAAACGTGATTTACTTAGACTTGTGTAGATCATCCATGCTGCGTAACATGGCCATGTTTTCAATTTTGTCAAGCTTGGGAGGATTCATTCAGCTTCTTTCACTGTGAGTGTCTAAAACGTTTTCAGGATGGCTAAGACAATTACCAAACTTGACAGTGTTAGATTCATGTGGCATCTAGTTTTACAGTCTGTGGCAGTGGTGTCAAACACCTGTTCCTGGAGGGCTGCAGTAGTTCCAACTCTGCTCCAACACACAAACCATGTAGTTTTCAAATGAGCCTGAAGGACCTGATTAGATGGATCAGGTGTGTTTAATTAGGGTTGAAAGCAAGGAAAGGACATGGTGTGGTAAAGTATGGTGACCGATACTTGGAATTTGTGCTCTGCATTTCACCCATCCAAGAGCACGCAAACACAGCAGTGAGAAGTGAACACACACACACACACACACACACGTTTGTTTTTGTGAATTGTGGGGACTTTCCATAGACTTCTATAGTTTTTATACTGACCAAACGATATTGTCTATTCCCTAACCCAACCCTAACCCTAAACCTACCCCTCACAGAAAACATGTTTGCATCGTTACACTTTCAGATAAACATCATTTACTATTTTTAATCATTTTTTTTACATTGTGGGGACCGCAGGCCGGTCCCCACAATGTCAAAAATTTCAGGTTTTACTATCCTTGTGGGGACATTTGGTCCCCACAATGTAGCAAAAACAAGTACACACACACACACACACACACACACACAAACTCTGCAGGGCTGTGGCACTGTTTGACACCCCTGGTCTATGGCATTCTTAGAGGAGTCTGAAGCAGCGTCTTATATAGACAGAATAATGTTCACTGAGCAGAATGCGTGAACCTTGATGAATAAAAAGAAAATTTGAAAATAAGCCACCGATACTGTGATTAAAATTTGTACTTGATGTATTTATGGGCATTACTTATGATCAAGCGCCTTAACCTTGAGAAAGGGTTGTTATGTGAAGGTATCAGTTACTGGAGTTCAGACATTGTTTGGGTCTTATGTTGAGCATAAGCTTCTTCAAGTGTCTTGGCACTACAGTAGAGCCCAGTTTAGCCGTGGAGGAGCTCTCAAATGTCACTGGGATTCTGTTGCCAGAGGCCTTGGAAGCTTTTCATGTGACAAAGCAGCAGATTTGGGCACAGCAGTTGTCATTCTGTGAACTTGTGCATATGGTGACACGTATAGCCAAACCTATGAAAGGGAATAAGGCGTGTTTGGTGGTATTTCCAAATTAATAACAGATTAAAACGCTGTTACAAGCAACCATCCAACAAAGCTTTTGATATTCTTTAAGCAACCTTTTTTTCATGTAGTGGTCTCTTACTGGCATCCTAATCAGATGAATAATGGAATTCACTAATACTAAATAAGACATGTAGCAGTTTTTAGACATGTAGCTTTGTTTTAACCATGCATTTCTCAATCATTGCTCATTTATTGTTTGATATTGTTAAGTCATACTTTTAGGTCTGTAATGTCTTAGGGCTTTACCAAAGAGTCTGTTTTACGGCTGGACGACATGACGATATGTAATGACGATACAAGTGATCCTTCGATCTGGCTATATTGTTTTTATAGGGTTAGTGTTAGGTCTAGCATCTATATCAGTGCAGCAAGGCATTCAAATGCAATCATGATTCAGATGCAGTTATGTCTCGAGTGATATTTCTGAGTGGTAATGAACACATTAAAGCATGAACGCTCCCCTGATTTACAGTGGTCGTCAGGATGGCGTGACATTGGGTGTGCCTTGTAGTTGACCTTGGATCATGCCCTTGTCCTTTTGCTTTGCCCTTAGGACAATGCCCTTAGAACAGCTCTCCTAGAACCTGTGCAAAGCTGGCAGGAGTCTGTGGAATAAATTCTAAGGCGTTGATGCCTCATAAGATGGGAAAATATGGTCAGTAAAATTCTAAGGCATCTTTCCCCTATGGGTGGACATATTAGGACTTTACACAAATATAGCTGGTCGTTCAGCAATGCCATCGGGGCTTTGCCATTTGTCAGCATAGGCCACAAGAGTTATTGTGGTGTCACGTTTTTTTACCTTTATTTATATACCGCCTTTAACAATACAGAATTGTGACAAGGCGGCTGTACAGTATTAAATAGGAAACAGTACATCAACAATGCCAAAGGCAACAGTAAACACTCACTTTTCAGGTAAAGGTAGTTAATCAAAAACAATAAAATAAAATGCAATATTGTGTTAAGAGAAAGTGTCCCCAACTAAGCAAGCCAGAGGCGACAGCGGCAAGGAACCAAAAATCCATCGGTGACAAATAGAGAAAAAAACCTTGGGAGAAACCAGACTCAGTCGGGGGGCCAGTTCTCCTCTGGCCAAAGTTCCCGTGGTCTTGTGCCGACAGCCGTCTAGGTGACGAGGTCTTCACTGGGGATCTGTCTCTGGGGCTCATCTAGTTGATGTGGACTCCGCTGACATTCAGTGCTGTAGAGGTCGTCTCTAGGTGCTGATCCACCATCTGGGCTGGGTTCGGACTGGATCCGGGGGACTGCAGTGACCATCTGATCTGGATACGGACTGGATCTGGTGGTTAATGTGACCTCGGAATAAGAGAGAAACAGACTAATATTAGCGTAGATGCCATTCTTCTGACGATGCACTGAGTACATCGGGTGTTATGGGAAGTGTTCCCGGTTCCGGTTGACCTAATTAGTGCAGCCTAACAATCCTTTAACAGATTTGAATTATAAGAATATGTTGATGTGTTATGTGTAAGCCAGGTTAAAGAGATGGGTCTTTAATCTAGATTTAAACTGACAGAGTGTGTCTGCGTCCCGAACATTGTAGGGTAGATTGTTCCAGAGTTTGGGCGCTAGATAAGAAAATGATCTCCCGCCCGTGGTTGATTTTGATATTCTCGGTATTATCAAATTGCCAGAGTTTTGAGAACACAGCGGGCGTGAGGGACTATAATGTGATAGAAGCTCGCTCAGGTACTGAGGAGCTAAACCATTCAGGGCTTTATAAGTAATTAGCAAGATTTTAAAATCTATACGATGTTTAATAGGGAGCCAGTGCAGTGTAGACAGAACAGGGCTAATATGATCATACTTTTTGGTTATAGTAAGAACTCTAGCTGCTGCATTTTGGACCAGCTGGAGTTAGTTTATTAAGCGAAGCATTACAATAATCTAACCGTGAGGTCATAAATGCATGAATTAATGTTTCAGCATTTGACATTGAGAGCATAGGTCGTAGTTTAGATATATTTCTGAGATGGAAAAATGCAGTTTTGCAAATACTAGAGATGTGGTTTTCAAAGGAAAGATTTCCATCAAATAGCACACCTAGGTTCCTAACTGATGACGAAGAATTGACAGAACAGCCATCAAGTATTAGACAGTGTTGTAGGTTATTACACGCTGAGGTTTTAGGCCCAATAATTAACACCTCTGTTTTTTCAGAATTTAGCAGTAAGAAATTACTTGTCATCCAATTTTTTAACTCAACTACACAATCCATTAGTTTTTCAAATTGGTACGTTTCGCCTGGCCGCGAAGAAATATAGAGCTGGGTATCATCAGCATAGCAGTGAAAGCTAACACCATATTTCCTGATGATATCACCCAAGGGTAACATGTAAAGCGTAAAGAGTAATGGCCCTAGTACTGAGCCTTGCGGTACTCCATACTGCACTTGTGATCGATATGATACCTCTTCATTTACTGCCACGAATTGATGGCGGTCAGATAGATACGATTTGAACCATGCCAATGCACTACCACTAATGCCAACATAATTCTCAAGTCTATTCAAGAGAATGTTGTGGTCAACAGTATCAAACGCAGCACTAAGATCCAGTAGCACTAACAGAGAGATACAAGCACGATCGGATGACAAGAGTAGATCATTTGTAACTCTAATAAGAGCAGTCTCAGTACTATGGTACGGTCTAAAACCTGACTGAAAATCCTCACAGATACATATTTCTGTAGGAAGGAAGATAACTGTGAGGATACAACCTTTTCTAATATCTTCGACAGAAATGGGAGATTCGAGATAGGTCTGTAATTAGTTAATTCGTTGGGGTCAAGTTGTGGTTTTTTAATTAGAGGCTTAATAGCAGCCAGTTTGAAGGTTTTGGGGACATATCCTAATGACAGTGAAGAATTAATAATATTTAGCAGAGGATCTATGAGATCTGGAAGCAAGTCTTTTAGTAGTTTATACAATTCTTCCTGACCTATAGTAGAGAATGAGTTGAATTGTTCCCCAGGAGATCTATAGGACACTATCTGATGCGACACTGTAATTGACGGCTGCATAGTGACAATTTTGTTTCTAATTGTATCGATCTTAGAAGTAAAGTAGTTCATGAAGTCATTACTGCTATGCTGATGGGCATAGTCAGTGCCTGTTGGTTCTTTATTTTTTGTTAACTTAGCCACTGTATTGAATAAATACCTAGGGTTATGTTTGTTTTCTTCTAAAAGAGTCGAAAAGTAATCAGATCTGGCCGATTTTAACGCTTTTCTGTACGATAGGGTACATTCCCACCAAGCAGTACGAAAAACCTCTAATTTTGTTTTCCTCCAGCTGCGCTCCATTTTCCGGGCTGCTCTCTTTAGGGCGCGAGTGTGCTCGTTATACCACGAGGTCGGACTGTTTTCCTTAATCTTCCTTAGGCGGAGAGGAGCGACCGTATCTAGAGTCCTGGAAAAGAGAGAGTCAATAGTTTCTGTTACATCATCAAGTTTTTCTGAGCTATTGGACATGCTGAGGAATTCAGATAAGTCAGGAAGATTACTTAGAAAGCAATCTTTTGTGGTAGAAGTGATGGTTCTACCATACTTGTAATAAGGAGTTGAATTTACAGTTTTATTTATCTGGAGTATACACGAGACTAGATAATGATCAGAGATATCATCACTTTGCTGCAGAATCTCAACGGCATTGACATCAATTCCATGTGACAGTATTAAGTCTAGAGTATGATTTCGACAATGAGTGGGACCTGACACGTGTTGTCTAACTCCAATAGAATTTAGAATGTCTGTAAATGCAGCTGCCAGTGCATCATTTTCAATATCAACATGGATGTTAAAGTCACCTACTATTAAGACCTTATCTGTAGCCAACACCAGCTCAGATATAAAATCAGCGAATTCTTTAAGAAAATCTGTATGGTGCCCTGGTGGCCTGTATACAGTAGCAAGTACAAACGTCATGGGGGATTTATCATTAACACTTGTTTCTCTGGATAATGTTATATGAAGCACCATTACTTCAAACGAGTTATACTTGAAATCCGCTCTCTGTGAAACACTAAAAATATTGCTATAAATTGTAGAAACACCTCCCCCTTTACCTTTTAGACGTGGCTCATGTTTATAACAGTAATCATGAGGGGTAGACTCGTTTAAGATAATGTAATCATCTGATTTTAGCCAGGTTTCTGTCAAACAGAGCACATCTAGGTTATGATCAATGATCATATCATTTACAAAAAGCGCTTTTGTGGAGAGGGACCTGATATTCAAAAGGCCAAGTTTTATCATTTGTTTCTCTGTATTATGTAAATTTTTAATTTGTTGAACGTTGATTAGATTGTTACTCTTAAATTGGTTTGGACGTCTTTTGTATTGTCTAGCTCGGGGAACAGACACAGTCTCTATAGCATGATATCTAGGTGTAAGGGTCTCTATGTGCTGAGAATTAACTGATTTTGGTGACGTGAGGCGGCTAGCAGACGGTCGGATTAGCCAGTCTGTCTGCTTCCTGACCTGGGCCCCAGTTAGTCAAGTGCAAACTCTAAGACTATATGCCATATTACTAGAGAGAAGAGCAGCACCACCCCTGGAGGGATGAAGACCATCTCTTTTCAACAGGTCAGGTCTGCCCCAGAAACTTGTCCAATTGTCTATGAAACCTATGTTATTCTGCGGGCACCACTTAGACATCCAGCCATTTAGTGACGACAGTCTGCTATGTATCTCGTCACCACGATACGCAGGGAGGGGACCAGAGCAAATTATAGTGTCTGACATCGTACTTGCAAGTTCACACACCTCTTTAACATTATTTTTAGTGATCTCCGACTGGCGAAGTCGAACATCATTTGTGCCGACGTGAATAACGATCTTACTGAATTTAGGTTTAGCATTAGCCAGCACTTTTAAATTTGCCAAGATGTCAGGCTCTCTGGCTCCCGGTAAACATTGGACTATGGTGGCTGGTGTCTCTATTTTCACGTTCCGTACAATAGAATCGCCAATAACTAGAGCACTTTGATCAGGTTTCTCAGTGGGTGTGTCACTGAGTGGGGAGAACCTGTTTGATGTTCTGATCGGAACGGAAGAGCGGTGTTTTGACCCGCGACTATGCCGTCTCACAGTCACCCAGTTGCCCTGCTGCAAAGGCGAAGTTACCGGAACCGAACAATGTACGGGACTTCCTAAGCTAGTCGCATCCAAAGCCGTATCTAATGCCCTCACATTCTTACTATCCTCGATTAAAGTTTGGATGCGTGTCTCTAGTTCTGAAATCTTCTCTGTCAGCCTAACTATTTCCCTGCATTTATCACATGTGAATCCCTCGCTGCCGACAGAGATTGATAAACTATACATATGACAGGTGATGCAGGTTACCAGGAAAGGAGAAGAAGCCATTACTCACCGTAGTTGTAGAACGATTTCAACTCACCACTGTTGTCTGATGAACTTGTGTAGAAAAAGGCGTAGAGAAAAAGTAAAAGTGAATGGCAAGCTAACCGGCTAACACACTACAAACACGCTGCACTCGCGGTTGTAGAATAAAAACCAGCGATCAACGAGAGCGAGGGAAAAAAGGAAAGCGGTAGTAGACGTGAATAGAGACGTGAGTGGGAATGCAAATGGCAGGCTAACCGGCAAACGGAATGCTAACGCACAGCGTGGCGTTGCATTCGCGGTTATAGATTAAAAGCGAGCGATCGGATTAGTTTGATGGATAATAACAGAAATCTGGTGGGGAAAAAAGCTATGTTTTATAACTTTAAACAACAGAAAGTAATAGTAAAATAGTGATTTCCTCAGAAGAATATAACTCTAGGGAGCTACAAACGCACTCCACTCTGCAACAGGAGACCGGAACCGCTGTTGAAAGCTTTGATATCAGATGGTCACTCGCTTTAATCAACCCTGTCTCTTTCACTCACATTTAGAAGACTATTGTAGGAAGCTGTTGATTCAGTTGATCTTTGACTATTGGTCATTCCATTGTGTTTGGTCATTATAAAGCAAGACTTTACATTGGCATTGATCTTTATTTATTCAGTTAGCAGGTGCTTTTATTCAGCAGCTTCATCAACTGGCACACAGGCATGCTGCTCGTGCACTGATGTTTGGCTTTCCTGTTGTTGACATTCAGTGGAAGACAGCTGAACTGGCCAGGTAACATTTCTTTAAAAATGTATGATTATTAGCATGCATAATTGATCTTGCAAACATTGTCTGGCCTTTGGATGCTTTGTTGCTTAAGTGATTTACTTCACAAGCATGAGTTAAATCTTTACACAGATTTAGTGTGGTTGAAACATGAAGATTGAGTGCTGATAATACAGTACATGTCGCAGTGATAGCATCTTTAATATTTTCAGGATTATTTGTCCATCTTCAAGGGACAGAGGTTTTTTTTTTGATTATAGGCATTTGTGACTGGCAGCAGGGACAGACTATATTCTATATTCAGTTCAACTAACATAAACATCTGTTGCAGACCCCGCCCTGGAAGTCTACTCAACAGATGAGAAATGTCTTTTTTGTAGTAAAGAAAGAGAGAGACAAGAGTTTGCCTTTAGTCAAGCAGCCGCCTTTGTTGACCTAAGTCACCATGGCAACTCTTCCCTCAACTGCCACTCAGTATTTAGAAAATGCAACTTTGTTCTCTTTGAAATACACACTCATAACAATAAAGGTATATAAATACATAGAAATAAACATGCAAATAATAAATACAATATGTACAAATCAATTTTCCTGTGACCTTAACTCCATGTGGGGGGTCACACATGCAATGACCAATTCTGTTTATTAAGACTGATAAACACTGTAAAAACTGTTAGCTGATGTATTAACTAATGTTGATGACTGAAACCTTATTTTAAAGTGCTTTCATTTTCTATGCGTTTTATTTAGGGCTGTCAAACGCATACAAAATAAAAGTTTGAGTTTGCCTAATATGTGTGTGTACTGTGTGTAATTATTATGTATATATAAATACACAGAAATTAATGTATATATTTAAGAGAAATATGTTATTTATGTACAAAATATTTGCATTTAAATATAATACAAATTATATAAATGTTAGAATAAATACATATGTTTGTAAGTATTTCTTAAATATATACATGAATGTGATTGTATTTATATATACATAATAATTACACACACTACACACACATGTATTAGGCAAACTCAAACTTTTATTTTGTTTATTGTCTTTGCTCCTCCCGTGAACAGAGCGTTGTCGATGTATGCCGTCCTGTGCTCTCCAGCTATTCGCACTCTTTACAGATGTACTGTACGTGTCTCCAATCTAACAGCTGCAGAATAAATATAGATTTACACACATTTATAGTTGTTACTTTGGCTAATATGTCCGTCATTTTGGACTTTTCCATTACTGATGTCACTGTGGAGAAAGTTATGTGCCATCAACCATGATGATTAATGTAACAATGTCTTAAGAATTTCTGTCTTAAGAATAATGTATGTTATGAAATCTAATAATTCTAATCTTGTTATGTGCAACAAGATTTTTAAAGTGACTCTCCAGCCTTTCCTGGAGCTGTTAAAACATGATTTAAGTTTAACTGCATACTCTTTTAAGGCAAACATAAATAGTAGCACTTTCCACACACCACACCAGTATGAATTTGTGAATTTGAGGACAAACATGAAACACTGAAAAAATGAAAAAAATTATTAACAGTATCCCAGTGAAACCATATATTATGTGAAAGAAATGTAAGTGATATTTTGCATTTCCTAAAGTTAGGTGTTGCTGTTAGGGTTTTGCTGGGGTTTTACAATGGTGAAAACTTGACTGATGAGGGTTAGGGTTAGGGTTAACATGACTTTCACACAATGTTATTTGCATTTGGTAGTTTAAATACTGTAAATACCCATTCTGTCACTAACTTGTGATGTTGTGTTGAAGGAAAGACACTTGGGAGTTCAACCCCTGGCGGGCAGTTGGAAGTGCAACAACACCCAACACGTGTTGTGTTCTCTAGGAGTTGCGAGCACACTCTTTTAGAGCTGTTTCTGCCCCCTGAGCACTAGAGAACAACACCTCTCTAGAATCTAGAGATTCTTAGTAGTCATCTATAGAGCTGCGGGCTGTGCTACATCCAGTTCCTTTGTGAGATTTTACGATTTCTGAGTGGAGCCAGTTTTCATGCCCTTTGAAATGAGGGGAGGTATAGATACGTATTCTGGACATTGGGAGGGTTACGATGTAATGAGTGAAACTGATACATCTGCATTACCAAAACCTCTTGATGCAGTCCAACTGATTGTAGCATTTACTATAGGAACCCTTTGTGTCTTTTCTGTGACACAGCGTTGAAGTAAGTGACAGGAAGAGAACATTTCAGTTACGAATGTAATGCAGTCTTCGCTGGTGGAAGGAATGAGATGTTGTGTTCCTCGTGCCACAACACTGAACTGCCCGCTGAAATGGCCAGCGCACTCTTAGCTCCTCAGCACAAACCTGAATGAGTGAGCGTGCCGTCCAACTTTTATATATATATATATATATATATACTCGTATGTCTCGTATTTCACTCACAGATTCTGATAGGCCTTTTCTGAAACCTCAGAGGTGTTTGGAGATCCTACTGTAAGTGTGACACCTAGTGTCTCTTCTTCGACACAACGTTTCATTCTCTCTATCAGGGAATGGAGATTAAAATAGCATCCGAAATAATACTATCCTATTTTAGCCATATAATTTCACATTTAATATGCATGCCATAATTTTCAATTGTAAGGTGAGAAGATATCTCTGTTGTACTATGTTTAACAGATGAAATTATAATGGCTGTTTTGTAATTTAGCTGAATTTTAAATGTAAGTATTTGGGTAAAAGTATATTTACCTCTGTGCAACTGAAGTTTTTTGGTTGTTTTTTATTAGTTCATGCAATTCCCTGAGAGGCTGTGATCTTGACATTGTTCAGCTACAAAGACACAAACAAAGAACGCACTGAGAAACTGTATTTAATGGACATATAAAACACAGCACAAGTAAGTCATATTATATGCTTGCTTGTAGATGTGCTGCTATGTCTCATCTTCATTCTTCATCCTTGCTCTTCATTAAATGAAAAAAAAAAAAGTTACATGCTGTTTTTTCAACCCAAAAGGTATTTGTAGATGTATACATATGTTACATATTGTGCATATTAAACAAACAGCTGTATAATACCTTCCCAGCTTCACGGCTCTTGACTCTCAGCTTGTTGACCTGGGACTCAGCGATGTCAGCGCGCTCCTGAGCCTCCTCCATCTCATGCTGCACCTTCCTGTACCTGGACAGGTGAGTGTTGGCCTGCTCCTCCTGTTAGGATGACACAAGATATCCAACCCCTTTCAGAGCATTGCACTCATGACACTGAATGTATTGAATAGAGAATGTCAAAACTTCACACTCAAGACATTTGACATTAGACTTACAGCTTCTTCAGCCTGGCGCTTGTAGGCCTTCACTTTCAGCTGCAGCTTGTCTACCAGATCCTGCAGTCGGGTCACGTTCTTCTTGTCTTCCTCAGTCTTTGGGTGTATATATTGTTGATGGATTTAGTTAAATTACGTATATAGTTATGAAAGGTAGTACATTTGTAAATATAGTGTAGTTGTACCTGGTAGGTGAGCTCCTTCACTCTCCTTTCATATTTGCGCACTCCTTTCACAGCGTCTGCACCACGTCTCTGTTCAGCTTCAACTTCAGCCTCCAACTCGCGCACCTTCAGTACAGAGTTATTGTTGTCATCTGTCAAATCTCTGCCATAGTCAGTTCATCTAAGACTGTATTTAGCTTGTAATTTACCCTGGACTCCAGTTTCTGGAGCTGTTTCTTTCCACCCTTCATGGCCAGACTCTCAGCCTCATCCAGACGGTGCTGCAGGTCTTTGACAGTCACCTCCAGGTTCTTCTTCATCCTCTCCAGGTGAGCACTGGTGTCCTGCTCCTTCTTCAGCTCCTCAGCCATCATGGCAGCCTGAAATATAAGCCAATTACAATCAACTAGACTACTTGGACAGAAACACCTTCGATAAATGTTCCTTTGAAACCAAATGTTACTAAACACCCAAATAACTGTTTGAATTACAATAGAGTAAGAGAATGTAAACACTCACATCAGTGATGGCCTTCTTGGCCTTCTCCTCTGCATTTCTGGCCTCCTGGACTGCATCATCCACCTCACCTTGAACCTGGACCAGATCAGCCTCAAGCTTCTTCTTGGTGTTAATTAGACTTGTGTTCTGTGGGATTTAAGCAGGTAGTTTAGTCTACATTTAACTAAACATTTTTTCATTGTAACATTCTAGTATGGAATAATTTTTTGTACTTGAGAGTGCAGCAGCCCCACACGCTCGCTGGCATCAACCAGCTCCTGCTCCGCCACTTTGCGGCCTCTCTCCGTTTGCTCCAGTGCAACTCTCAGCTCCTCAATCTCTGCCTGCATCAGGTTATTCCTGCGCTCCACCATGGCCACCTGCTCCTTCATGTCCTCCTGTCCTCTGACAGCTTCATCAAGGTGCAGTTGGGCATCCTGTGGCAATGTTATTTCTTTGTTAGTTGCATGTCATGCTTTGATTAGTTCATGTATCATATTCATACTATCAAACATTTAATGTTGTAATTCCTCATTCTGCAGAAAGATACCTTGAGTTGTCCTTGGACGTTCCTGAGCTGTTTCTGGGCCTCAGCAGCCTGGCGGTTGGCATGACTCAGCTGGATCTCCATCTCATTCAGATCTCCCTCCATCTTCTTTTTGACTCTCAGGGCATCATTTCTGCTCCTGACCTCAGAGTCCAGAGTGCTTTGCATGGAATCGATTATTCTTTGGCTGTTCCTCTTGATCTGTTCCATCTCCTCGTCCTTCTCAGCAAGTTTCCTGTCAATCTCACTCTTCACCTGGTTCAGCTCCAGCTGGACACGAAGAATCTTGGACTCTTCATGCTCCAGCGTGCCCTACAAGGAAAAAAAGACAAAAAATTGATTTAAATGGCAGCATTCATGGGGGATTAAGAGGAAAATGTTGAGCAGAAATGAAGTTTCTCATTTAAGTGTTTGATATAATTCAAAGCAGTGGTGTTATAACAATCATATCATATTGCAGCAAAGTAGTGGCACCTCAGCTTCTTCAAGTGCAGCCTGGATCTCTGATTTCTCAGTCTCCACTGTCTTCTTGGCTTTCTCTAACTCATGGATGCTCTTTCCAGTCTCTCCAAGCTGCTCAGTGAGGTCAGAAATCTCCTCTAAATGGTAAAAAAAGCAGAATTGTATTCAAAATTGAAAGAATACTTTTATAATGCATCTCTCTTTTAAAGAATCCTTGGACAAGTGAAAGTGACATTTACGTTGCAGATTCTTGTTCTCCCTCTTCAAGGTCTCAAGGTGGTCAAGAGCTTCTTCATAGGAGTTCTTCATTTTGAAGAGCTCAGTGCTGAGAGAATGAGCTTCTTTCTGAGCACCTTCTAGTTCAGCCTGGCCTTCCTCATACTTCTGCTTCCACTCTGCTAGGACCTGACAATGGGAGAAATGTAAGTACTGTTAATTAGCCAAGTCCATGGATCAAGATTTAGGTTTATAGGTGATCTACATCATTCCTACCTTGTCAAAGTTTCTCTGCTTCTTGTCAAGGTTGGCAGCCACTGCATTTGCCCTCTCCACATCAATCATGAGGTCCTCTACTTCACCCTGCAGTCTCTGTTTGGTCTTTTCCAGTGAGGCACACTTGGAGTTCACTGCCTCAATGGATTCTTCAGTATCCTGCAGACGCTGGGCAAGCTTTTTCCTAAAGAAAGTTGTGAAAATGATGATATCTTACTTATATTTGTTATATGAAATGTAGGGTATTTTTGTAGACTTTATTGTATTTACTTGGCTTCCTCAAGCTCCTCAGTGCGTTGGATGGCATCAGTCTCATACTTGGTTCTCCACTGAGCCACCTCACTGTTGGCCTTAGACATTCCACGCTGGAGTTCAGCTTTGGCCTCCTGCTCCTCCTCATACTGCTCTCTGAGCAAATCACAGTCATGGCGGGCAGACTGAACCGCATGGGCCAGAGCGCTCTTGGCCTACAAGGCAGCATAGTTTTAAAACCTGCTACTATCTGCTCTACATACAGTAGTTTAGAGTATTAAAAAAAAAAGCTAATTAATTTTGTGGAGCTTTACCTTCACTTCCTCCTCAATATGTCTCTTGAGTTCCTCAATTTGCTGTGTATAAGCCTGTTTTCCTCTAGTTAGCTGTGAAACAAGTGCTTCTTTCTCTTCCAATTGGCGGCTAAATTCACCTTGACAACGGGTAACAGAAAATGGCATGAAATACAATAGCATAGATGTTTTTTTTTTGCTTTATTCATTGAGGTTTTAACATGTGTAGCTTAATTTCCCATGTCTTACTATTTTCAGTCTGAAGTCTTGCACGTTGTGCATTCATGTCATTCAACTGACGAGCATTTTCATCACTCTTGGCCTTAATTTCACTCAACTGGTCTTCCAGGGTACGGCACATCTTCTCTAAATTAGCCTAAAGGAGGATCAGGGTTATATACTGACGTTTGCAAAGATGCGTTAATATTTAATGATCCTCTAGTGACATTACCTTTGCTTTAGCCACAGCCTCCATGTTGCTTGTCAAGTCATCAATCTCCATCTTGTATTCACTTTTCTCCTTCTCCAGCTTCTGCTTGACCCGCTGGAGGTTGTCGATCTGTTCTCCGAGTTCAGCCACACTGTCTGCCTGCTTCTTTCGGAGAGCTGCAGCTGTAGCCTCATGCTGTAAGGTGGACTCCTCCAGATCACGACGCAACTTCTGGAATTCGGCTTCACGCTTCTTGTTCATCTCAATCTGGGCAGCAGTGGCACCACCGGCTTCCTCAAGCCTCTCGCTGATCTCTTCAAGTTCCCTGGAGAGATCAGCTCTCTGCTTCTCCACTTTAGCACGAGCAGCTCGCTCTGCCTCAATTTCCTCTTCCAGCTCCTCAATACGGGCCTAATTGAGGGGAAAACCCTTTTGTGGTATTTGTAATATGAATTTGCCCAAAAGGTTGTTTCACATAAAAAAAGATTATGGTTAGCATTACCTGAAGTTCTTTGATCTTCTTCTGAAGCTGTGCTCCCAAAGACTGTTCATCCTCAATCTTGCTGAGAAGCTGACTTATCTCAAAGTCCTTCCTGTTGTGAAAGTAGTGTTTTGTAAAATGTGACAAATACATGTTTAATGATTAAACATTTGACATCCACTCACTTTTTGATCTTTTCATCTGATTGTTGTTTTTCATTCTCCAGGTCCATTATGGACTCCTGGGCCAGTTTCAGATCACCCTCAAGCTTCCTCTTTGCTCTCTCAAGGTCCATACGAAGCTTCCTCTCTTGCTCCAGTGAACCCTCAAGCTATTGTAACAGAAATCAGAACAATAAAATATTAATTAGCAAACAATATTAATTTCCCATTGAATCCCATTGATTCATGGTCTTATTCTCATGCTGAGCATCTTACATCATCCACTTGCTGCTCAAGCTTTGTCTTGGCTTTAGTCAGAGTGTTGACTTTGTCTTCCTCTGCCTGAAGGTCATCAAGAGTCTGCTGATGTGCCTCTTGGAGGGCTTTCTTCTCTTTGGTCAGCTTGGCAATGCTCTCATCCTGAGAGGCCATTTCCTCCGTCAGGTTTTTCACCTAAATGGATACAACGTTCATTTGTTTCATTCTCAAGAGCCGGAATCACAATCAACAGTGTGAAGATGATGTGAAAAGAATATTGACCTTATTTTCTGTTGCATGTTTCTCTTTCTCCACTTTTGCCAAGGTGAGCTCCAGATCATCAATGTCTTTCTTCAGCTCAGAGCATTCGTCCTCCAGTTTCCTCTTCTTGGCAGTCAGTTCAGCATTGATTTCCTCCTCATCCTCCAGTCTCTCGTTGGATTCTTTGAGTTTGGCCTCGAGCTGGATCTTGCTTTTGATGAGACCTTCACATCTCTCCTCAGCATCAGAGAGATTTTCAGATTCCTGTGTATTGACATGGAAGTAGTTAATGATTTATGTTCATAGCTGTAGGATTCATCTTAGAATCAATAAGAGCTGAAATACTCACAGATGTTACTTGCAGTTGAAGGTCATTTTTCTCCTGAAGAAGTGACACCATTTTCTCCTCAAGCTCCTTCTTTTTAGCTAATGCCTTTGTCAGGTCCTCCTTCATTTTCTCATAGTTCTCCTTCATGGCTGCCATTTCTTTCTCAGTCTCTGCACTCTTCAGAAGAGGCTTGATCTTGAAGTAGAGCTTCATCCATGGCCAGTGTTTGACATTCATGAATGAGCGGATGTTGTATTGGATGGAATAAATTGATTCTCTGTGGAAATTGTAATCAGTAAATCAGTCATTATCAATCTGTGGTACTAAGCAGTTAGTTTTCTAACAGTTTTGTAAGTTGAATTTACCTCCTCTCCATCATTTTGACAAACTCCTTCCTCATGACGTATCCACGGCACAAAGCCTGAGTCATGGTAACTAGCAGTGCTAGTTTCTCATCTCTCATCTCCTCAAGAGCACCCAACAGACCAGCTTTGAAGAACACCTACAAGAATAACAAGAAGATATTAGTGGTAGAGTGATGCAGAAGCAAAGTAATCCTCCTTAACTTACCTAGAATTTTCTGATAGTGTCTGATTATTTATTACATAAAATAGTCTACTTATATTAGAATATCACTTTAAAATATAATTAATACAAATATTTAGTAAAAAGCAGTTGGAAAACCATTTACATTGTCATTATTTGTAAACGCACACTTTATGTAGGCTGCTATATAAAGCTAGTCAAGCCAGCATATAAACACAGCTATAAGCTATAGTTCGCTTCTAAAATAAATCAATGTGAACAGCACAGACTGTACAAAAGACTATTTCAATTGAGCAGTGTAATTGTTTGTATGTTTTTATTTTATTTTGATAATAAACAGGTTGCATTGTCAAGTTAGCAAAATATGTAGGCCTGTGTATTCCTTTTTTTCTATAGGTTTATTCAGTTACCCTTCAGTCGTTTCACTACGACGTTACATATGGGAACTCGCCTGAGAGACCAATCATCTCTGAGCCTTATTCAAAAGGCCAATGAACATTCATGAACATTGGCGAGTGGTATTTGCATGCCGAGCCACTCCCCCGTACATACGGGTATATAAGATGGCGGCGTGCAACCACTCATTCAGATTTTCGCTTCAGAGCCTCGTCTCGAGCCTGGAAGCCTCTGGAAAAAAAAAAAGAGTTCCTGTGAGTTCCTGCTCTCTCTCCACTGGCGTGCTGCCAACACTAAAAGAGCTTAATCTAAAAGAGCGTTTGGCAGCCGCCAGCGAGATACTGCGGGCTGCCGTTATCACGGCAACAAGAAGCCTTTGCAAACCAGCGAGCCTCCCGTTGAGTGCACAGTTGTGCCGCGGTCCTCCCTGGGCAAACCGGGATCTAAAAGAGCAAATTTCTCACGGCTGTCGAGGACATTTTTTCCCGGGATGTCTCTCCGGCCGTGCGCTTCTGGGTGCGGTAGTTTCCTCGCCTCGCTGGACGGACATGATCGCTGCCTCACGTGCCTGGGCCGAGAGCACGCTGAGACAACGTTCACGGATGGTTTGTGCGTTCATTGCGAACGCATGACCATGGCCGCGTTAAAGTCCCGCCGCTCGTTCGCGAGTTGGCTCCCCTCGTCGCCTTCCCGCGGCAAGTCTTAAAGGAGCCGTCAAGGTTTTTTTTTTTCTGCTGCGGCGACGCGCGGGGGGGACATCCAGGTGATTATGCAGAATGCTCCGCCGGCCAGCAAAGCCCCGCGGACTTCTGCACCACCGCGTGGTCCCGTTGAGTTGCCAAAGCAGTTCGCTTCCCCGCACGCCGGGCTGAGTGTCTCCTTTGGCGCTCCTCAGGGGGTAGAGATGTCTGCTGCTGCGTCAGAGGGAGAGTCGGAAGGTGAGGTGGACAGCTCGGCGGCTCGGCGCCCCTCTGCGGTCGCCGCCCGTCTGAGCTGGACGCTGAACTATCGGCTATGTTCCTCCGAACCGCCAAGGAGATCAGTCTGGAGATGCCTAAAAACACCTCCGGCTGATCCTTCAAGGCTGGATGATTGGTTTCTGGGGAGGGCGAGTCCCGTACTCGTCTCGTTCACGGCCCAGTTCCTCTCCCCTCGCCACTCTCGATGGTGGAGCAGCCGGGGGTTATGTGGCGGTCCCACAGGTTGAGCGCGCGATCACCTGGCGGGATCGGCCGCATCTCCCCTCCAGGGTGTGTGAGCTTCGTCCGCTCTGGCGGGCAGGGCTTACCACGCCGCTGGGCAGGCTGCTACTGCCCTGCACGCTGTGGCAACCCTGGGGGTCTACCAAGCCCGGGCGTTGAAACAGCTGCACGAGGGTGGTCCTGACCAAGGGATTATGTAGGAACTCCGTGCTGCCGCCAACTTCGCCTTCAGAGCGACGAAGGTTACGGCACGTTCCCATGGCCAGGTGATGTCCGCAGTAGTGGTCCAGAAGCGACACTTATGGTTGACCTTGGCTAGATGGCAGACGTCGACAAAGCTCTCTTTCTCGACGCTCCCATCTCCCAAGGCGGCCTATTCGGCGACACCGTCGAGGACTTAAAAGGAAAAAAAAAAAAACAGTTCTCGGCGGTTCAGAAGCAGATGGAGGCGCATCCTGCCCTGCCGCGACATAACGTCCCCGGGGCTTCAACCTCCGCCTGCCCGTCGCCGAGGGCGCCCCCTGCGGCTCCTAAACAACCCAGCTCCGTCCCCTGCCGAGGCACACGGTGCTAGATTGGCAGCTCGACGTCGAGCTGGCCGCGGGAGAGCGGCGCCACCCGCGTTTCAGGGACCGGCCAGGAAAACCCGCAGCAGAGCTGCGAAGCGTCCCTGACGCGGGCAACCCAGAGGTGACGTCCTCACTCCCGTGGAGGGCCGGGAGCTACTGTCTGCTATTTCACAGAAGGATTTTCTCACCTCTGGGGTCCGGCCCCGAGTTTCCTTTCCGAGCAGCGCCTTGCCTCCTCGAATTCGGACTCGGAGCTCGACATCGCCAGCGCGGGAACCAGGGAAGAAGGTAAGCGCTGCCCAGTGCAGTCAGACTTTTCTCCAGGACGTTTTTTCCTTCTGGGATCAGTCCCTTCCCCTTTCCCCCCCCAGGCTGCCCCCCCGTGGTCACGTCGGTCAACGTTCCTTTCATTCCACCTGGCGACCAGGCTGGGAGTCTGGCTTCAGCTCCCCAGCCCCTCGCGGTGGTTGATTCGGACGGTACGTCTCGGCTATGCGATTCAGTTCGCCAGGCGTCCGCCCAGGTACAGAGGCGTCCTTTCCACTTTTGTCCACTCGGACACACATGCCGCTGTGCTTCGTGCGGAGATTGCTGTCCTACTGGCAAAGGACGCAATCCAGCCTGTCCCTCCAGCCGAGATGAAGTCAGGGTTTTACAGCCCTTACTTCATCGTGCCCAAAAAAGAGCGGTGGGTTAAGACCTATCCTAGATCTTTGAGCCCTGAATCAGTCCCTTCTCAGGCTGCCGTTCAAGATGCTCACGACGAAGCGCATGCTTACATGCACTCGTCCGCAGGATTGGTTTGCAGCCATCGACCTGAAGGACGCGTACTTTCACGTCTCGATTTTACCTCGACTCTGACCCTTCCGACGGTTTGCTGTCGAGGGTCGAGCGTGTCAGTACAAAGTGCTTCCATTTGGCCTGTTCCTCTTTCCCCGTGTCTTTACGAAAGTCACGGAGGCTGCCCTGTCCCCCCTAAAAGCTGGCTGATGGGCATTCGCATTCTCAACTATCTCGACGACTGGCTTCTCATAGCTCACTCGCGAGATCTGTTGTGCGAACAGAGGGACGTGGTGCTCCGGCACCTCAGCCATCTGGGCCTTCAGGTCAACCGAGAGAAGAGCAAACTCTCCCCAAGCAAAAAAAAAAAAGAGAGGATCTTTTTTCTCGGTGTGGAGCTGGACTCGGTCGATATGACAGCCCGCCTCACCAACGAGCGCGCGCAGTCAGTGCTGAAGTGTCTGGAATCATTCAGACACAAGACAGCGGTCCCTCTCAAAACATTTCAGAGGCTCCTGGGGCATATGGCAGCCGCAGCCGCAGTAACGCCGCTCGGCTTGCTTCATATGAGACCGCTTCAGCGCTGGTTACACGATCGAGTCCCGAGATGGGCATAGCACCGTGGCGCACTCCGGATTGGCGTTTCCCCGCAGTGTCGCCGCCTGTTCAGCCCGTGGTCCAGGCATCTTGTGGTATACACGGATGCCTCTTCCACGGGTTGGGGTGCTGTATGCAACGGGCAAGCAGCCTCGGGCTCCTGGACAGGACCCCGACTGCAATGGCATATCAAATGCCTAGAGTTGTTGGCTGTGCTTCTTGCGCTTCGTCGCTTCCGACCGATGTTGCGCCACAAGCGCGTGCTTGTTCGCACCGACAGCACTGCGACCGTAGCCTATATCAACCACCAAGGTGGTCTTCGCTCCCGTCGCATGTCACAACTCGCCCGCCATCTGCTCCTGTGGAGTCAGACGTGGCTGAAATCGCTACGTGCCGTTCACAGTCCAGGAGAACTCAACCGTGCAGCCGACCAGCTCTCACGGCAGTCCACCCATCCTGGAGAATGGCGACTCCACCCCCAGGTAGTCCAGCTGATTTGGAGCCATTTCGGCGAAGCCCAGATAGATCTGTTCGCTTCTCCCGAATCCTCCCACTGCCAGCTGTTTTACTCCCTCAGCGAGGCTCCCCTCGGCAGGGACGCGCTGGCACACAGCTGGTCTCCGGGGCCCAAGTACGCCTTTTTCCCAGTGAGCCTCCTTGCACAGACACTGTGCAAGATCAGGGAGGACGAGGAGCAGGTTCTGCTGGTTGCGCCATACTGGCCCACCCGGACCTGGTTTCCAGACCTCATTTCCCTTGCGGCAGCCCCTCCCTGGAAGATCCCCTTGAGGAGAGACCTTCTTTCTCAGGGGATGGGCACAATTTGGCACCCGCGTCCCGACCTATGGAACCTGCACGTCTGGCTCCTGGACGGGACGCGTCAGACCTCTCCGGCCTTTCACAGGCCGTGATAGATACTATCACTCAGTCTAGAGCTCCCTCTACAAGGCAGGCCTATGCACTGAGATGGGGTCTGTTCGTTGACTGATGCTCCTCTCGTGGAGAGGACCCACAGAGATGTCCGATTGCAGTAGTGGATTCCTTCCTGCAGGAGAAGTTGGAGCGCAGGCTGTCCCCTTCGACTCTCAAAGTGTACGTTGTTGCCATCGCAGCGTATCACGATGCAGTGGATGGAGCATCCCTTGGTAAGCACCAACTGGTTGTGAGGTTCCTTAGAGGTGCGAGAAGGGTTAATCCCCCTAGACCGCACCTCGTACCCTCTTGGGATCTCGCCGTCACCCTCCAGGGTCTACGGCAGGCCCCATTTGAGCCACTCGCGTCAGTAGAGCTGAAATATCTGTCTCTTAAGACAGCGCTCCTGACCGCGCTGGCCTCCATCAAGAGGGTAGGGGACCTACAAGCCTTCTCTGTCGACGAAGCGTGCCTGGAATTCGGGCCCGGCGATTCTCACGTCATCCTGAGACCCCGGCCCGGTTATGTGCCCAAGGTTCCCACCACGCCTTTCCGCGATCAGGTGGCGAACCTGCAAGCTCTGCCCCTGGAGGAGGCAGACCCGGCCTCTGCGCTGCTGTGTCCAGTCCGCACCCTCCGTTTATATGTGGACCGCACTCGGCACTTCAGATGCACCGAGCAGCTCTTTGTTTGCTTTGGAGGTCAGCAGAAAGGGAGTGCTGTCTCCAAACAGAGGTTGGCCCATTGGGTGGTAGATGCCATCTCCCTGGCATATCAAAACCAGGGAAAGCCATGCCCCTTAGGTCTTCGTGCCCACTCCACAAGGAGTGTTGCCTCATCCTATGCGTTGGCTCATGGCGCCTCACTAGCAGATATCTGTAGAGCTGCGGGCTGGGCGACACCTAATACCTTCGCTAGGTTCTACAACCTTCGCGTTGAGGCCGTGTCCTCCCGTGTCTTAACATAGACATCAGGTAAACGGGAGACCGGCTGGTGTCGGCTTGCTGCGCCACTCCTAATGGATCCGTGCGCTATATCCCTCAGTTGTTCCCTCCGGTGAACCTTGGGTCCTCCATGCCCCGCAGTCAGGCCTAGCTGCGGAGTAGTGCCTGACTGTGCTCCGGCTGGGTCTCCTTCGCCCAGCAGGTTGTGGCAACATGTCTCAGTATTTTTCCAAGGTCAGCTAGAAGGCCGCTGTCCTTCAGGGAACGAGGGTTACGTACGTAACCTAGACGTTTTCTTTGTTCAGAAACAGATGCGGTTTATTTTCTGTTTTTCTCAGTCTTATACCATTTTATTACATAACAGTAAAGTAATGCTTAAATTATCCTTAAAATATACGGAATAAAATATTCCATACAGGCCTACAGTTGCTTTATGTTTGTTTTATGTTTTCTTCTTCTGCAGAAATAATAAATAAATGTTTGACAGTTATAGGCTATAGCGATGCATTAATAGTCAGTCTGAGCTGAACAACAAGGAAACTCTTGCTAAGTGTGACAATAGTCCACAAGTTTACAGTGGTTGTTTCATCTTCTCTGAGTTCATGCTAAATTATCTGAACTAAATGAACATATTTTAACAGGTTTCCAGCTTTTAAAATGAATGTTTTCAAACAGGAAAAAATAAACCCCAACAAAACTACCACTAAAAAAAAAGCCCCCCAAAAATGACACAACAGGCTCAGCCTGTACTTGCTCACTACAACACACTCTTGTGGTTAAGATAAACCCATTCATCAACAACACAGGATATTTACACTTTAAAATTAAACTAATAGAGCACAGCTCGCCGTGATTAATGTAGATTATTAATTAGAGTATTCCCTGTGGTCCTGCGTGACACACCGTGGTCACGTGTGATCCCTTTCCTCTGAGTGTGCATTCTCAGTGGCCACATCTGTAGAATTGTTTTGCTGAATCTGGTGTGGAATAACTTGACTGGCACAAAGCCTAGATCTGAACTCCTAGATGTGATTGTGTGGTGCAGCATTATGCCATTAATTAGAGTTAAGGTACTTTTGGTTTTGGTCATGTAGAATATTTACTAAGTATCTCACCTTTGTGTGTCCAAACTTGTACTGAGTGTGGTCAACATCAATAGAGCCCAAGAGTTTCTCTGAAGCCTTTTTGTTGTCAATGAACTGACCCTCAGGGATGACGCTAGCATTTAATACTTTGTATCTAGAGGACATTCAGGGGAGAGTCATGTTCTTGTGAAGACATAAAAAAATGTCCTAAGATGGTGAAGATTAGGCTGTGTGTCATCTCTAATTATGAGTTTAAAAAATAGTGTCCTCACCTCTGCTTGAAGTCACCGTAGAGGATTCTGCTGGGGAAACCCTTCCTGCAGATTCTGATACCCTCCAGCACACCATTACACCTGAGCTGGTGGATAACCAGGTAGTTCTCCATCAGACCTGAAATGAAAATGTTCTTGAGGTTCCAGAGTTATTGTCAAAACTGTGATCCATTTGAGTCTTCAGAGATCAAGTTTACCTGGAGTCTTGGACTCATTAGGAATCAAGCAGCGCACAAAGTGAGGGTGAGTGCTCCTCAGGTTAGTCATCAGCTTAGCCAAGTTCTCCTGTGGAAACGTTTATGAGATTAGTTCAGTCTTTAATAACGATGTTCACATCCTTCATTAAATAAGAGAATCTGTTTACCCTAAAAAGTGCAGACACAGTCTGGAAGGAACCACCCTTCTTCTTGCCTTTCTTTCCACCACCACCTTCTGTTTTATGTCAAAGGAAGACTGTATTATTGATTTTGTGTTGCTTTACATTAAGCTGTTAATCAATAGATTGATCTCTGATAATGACAGATATTAACTGCTCTGTCATCATCTTGCATAGATATACTTGATGTTTTAATGAAGTTTTAGAATATATGATCACATAGTGTGTTAAATGAAGCTAAATTTGTCTTTTCTTTGTTCTGCACATAATTAAAACTTCACATTGAGGAATTCAGGAAGTGCAGATGTTCGTACCTTCAGCAGCTCCATGAACGGCATACAGGAAGGCCAGCACTTTGAGTGATGACTTTTGGTAGAGTTGCACAACAGAGTCGTTCAGTGGATCCTTGTTCTTGTCCAACCAGCCAGTAATGTTGTAGTCCACAGTGCCGGCGTAGTGCACCAGAGAGAAGTGGGCCTCTGCCTTACCTTTGGCAGGCTTGGGCTTCTGGAAAGCTGCAGCTTTGCCCAGATGCTGATCATGCAGCTTGTTTTTGAAGCTTGTGTCTGTAGCCTTGGGGAACATGCACTCCTCTTCAAGGATGGAGAAGATGCCCATTGGCTGTGGAAGAAATATTCACACTCAAGTACAGGCACAATGAGAATAGTCATTTTAATGTACTGAATGTCCTCTTACCTTCTCAATGAGCTCAATGCAGGCGGCCAAGTCCATACCAAAGTCAATGAACTCCCATTCAATGCCTTCTTTCTTGTACTCCTCTTGCTCCAGAACAAACATGTGGTGGTTGAAGAACTGTTGCAGTTTCTCATTTGTGAAGTTGATGCAAAGCTGCTCCAAGCTGTTGAACTGATAAATCAACAGAGGCAAGTTCTTACTGCTGACTGTCATCTTTTATATCTGGATTCTTACAGAGACATGAATGACTGATGCTCACATCAAAGATCTCAAATCCAGCGATGTCCAGCACACCAATGAAGAACTGTCTGGGCTGCTTGGTGTCCAACATCTCATTGATACGGACGACCATCCACAAGAACATTTTCTCATAGACAGACTTTGAGAGAGCCATTACTGCGTTGTTCACCTGAAAAATTAAAGGTCAGTGTAATTGATATTAGACTTTATTTTTTCTAAGTATGAACGACTTCTCTGAATGCCTGTGGGACATTTCTAGGTTTACTGATCTATCGAGTAGGTACGTGATCACCTGTGGTACTGTCTGGCCTTTGGTCACCATCTCGTTCCCGACCTTCACTCTGGGGTAGCACAGAGCTTTCAGCATGTCAGCAGAGTTGAGGCCCAGGAGGTAGGCGATTTTATCGGCCACTGAGGAAGAACAGTTTTACGCATTATTTTCACTAGTGATGTCAATGTTTGCATGCTAATTTGTGTTAATAATACACCCTACCCTCAGTGCCGTCAGGTTCGGCCTGCTCCTCTCTCTGCTTCTGTTTGAACTTCATGTTCCCATGATGCATCACAGCACCCGTCAGCTTGTAGATGCTGATTTTCTCATCAGCAGTGAAGCCCAGAATGTCAATGGCAGTCTGTTTTCACACCGACCAAATAGATCACATAATGCATTAATATGTATTTTATATTGCATGTCATGCAGTATTTACACCAGTTCATGCTATTATGCCTTTTAATTTTATGTCAGAAACATTGCTTGTAATCTGAAAATACCATTAGTGCTAATAATAAACACACAGTTGTCCACATACATCTGTGGCAATGAACTCCTCCACATCATTGATGCTCTTGACAGTGATTTCACCCTGGCTGATCATTGGATAGTCATAAGGGTTGGTGGTGATGAGCAGGGCCTCTGTAAAGGATTGATGTGCAGCATGTTAACAGTGCTCTCAAACAAGGAAATAACTGAAACACACAATCCTGTAGATTTCTCACCGAGCAGCTCTGGCTTGTGTCCAGTCATGAGCTGGTAGAAGATGTGGTAACTCCTCTCAGCAGACAGCTGGAATGTTACTCTGGACTTTTCCAGCAGATCTTTAAACAAATGGTAACAAAAGACATTTGAGTTCAAGTTAATTATCCACTTGTTAAAATATCTGGTTTAAAACACTGTTTACTCACAAGTTTCAATATCAGCTGAGGCCAGTTTTCCAGTGGTCACAAAGTGAATCCTGATGAATTTACCCTACAGACATGGAAATATTTAGAACAGTTTAGAATTTCCCAGATTTGTAATGTTAAGTGAACTTGTATAATGCACTTTATCTGACCTCAGCTACTTACAAAACGAGAGGAGTTGTCATTCCTTACAGTCTTGGCATTTCCATAGGCCTCCAGCAGTGGGTTGGCAGCAATGATTTGATCCTCTAGCGACCCCTGGTGAGCATTTAAGTAATTTCTTCATGTATTCAATTCTGTCACTGTACTTTGGATAATACTTGATTGTTTAGTGTTGTCACCTGCATTTTGCCAGGGACAGGTTCTGTCTTCTTCGCTCCAGACAGCGATTGTCGCAAAGTATTGAATCACACGTTTGGTGTTGACAGTTTTTCCTGCACCAGATTCTCCACTGAGTGGATGTGTTAAAGCAGGAAAATAATGTATTTCAGATTATTAGAAATGGCTTGTTTGATAAATCAGTTTTAATGTTAGTGTGTTTCTTTAAAAATTGTAATCATCAGACAGTACAGTTACTTGCACACATACGTTCATTTTGGTGGTGTGGTCTTAACCTTGTATACATGGCCAGAGGAGAACTGGCCCCCCGACTGAGTCTGGTTTCTCCCAAGGTTTTTTTCTCTATTTGTCACCGATGGATTTTTGGTTCCTTGCCGCTGTCGCCTCTGGCTTGCTTAGTTGGGGACACTTTCTCTTAACACAATATTGCATTTTATTTTATTGTTTTTGATTAACTACCTTTACCTAAAAAGTGAATGTTTACTGTTGCCTTTGGCATTGTTGATGTACTGTTTCCTATTTAATACTGTACAGCCGCCTTGTCACAATTCTGTATTGTTAAAGGCGGTATATAAATAAAGGTGACTTGACTTGACTTGACTTGACATGCAGCACTGTTAATAAGCAGCTTTCCGTCCCTTTAGTTATCTTGTTTTTTCCAGCACGTGTCTATAAGAATAACATTTATGCACTGACATGTCCACATAAGCCACACTCTCCAGCAGAAAAGCAGTGGTTTTAACCTGCTTTGTTCCATTCAGTTACACAGCCTTCACGTTTACATGTATCAGAGTGCTGCTTTCTGCAAAAACCCTTGAATAAGCAGTTTTCTTATGTGATTGTAAATTCACTCCTTTAACTTTTAATTTTAGTCCGTAGTCTATTCAGGATATAATCAGGATAGAACGGATAAGGATAAAACGTGATTTACTTAGACTTGTGTAGATCATCCATGCTGTGTAACATGGCCATGTCCTCAATTTTGTCAAGCTTGGGAGGATTCATTCAGCTTCTTTCACTGTGAGTGTCTAAAACGTTTTCAGGATGGCTAAGACAATTACCAAACTTGACAGTGTTAGATTCATGTGGCATCTAGTTTTACAGTCTGTGGCAGGGGTGTCAAACGCCTGTTCCTGGAGGGCCGCAGTAGTTCCAACTCTGCTCCAACACACAAACCATGTAGTTTTCAAATGAGCCTGAAGGACCTGATTAGATGGATCAGGTGTGTTTAATTAGGGTTGAAAGCAAGGAAAGGACATGATGTGTGGCAAAGTATGGTGACCCATACTTGGAATTTGTGCTCTGCATTAAACCCATCCAAGAGCACGCAAACACAGCAGTGAGAAGTGAACACACACACACACACACACACACACACGTTTGTTTTTGTGAAATGTGGGGACTTCTATAGTTTTTATACTGACCAAATGATATTGTCTATCCCCTAACCCAACCATAACCCTAACCCCTTACAGGAAACATGTTTGCATCGTTACATTTTCAGATAAACATCATTTAATATTTTTAATATTTTTTTACATTTTGGGGACCACAGGCCGGTCCCCACAATGTCAAAAATTTCAGGTTTTACTATCCTTGTGGGGACATGTGGTCCCCACAATGTAGCAAAAACAAGTACACACACACACACACACACACAAACTCTGCAGGGCTGTGGCACTGTTTGACACCCCTGGTCTATGGCATTCTTAGAGGAGTCTGAAACATCTTATATAGACAGAATAATGTTCACTGAGCAGAATGCGTGAACCTTTATAAATAAAAAGAAAATTTGAAAATAAGCCACCGATACTGTGATTAAAATTTGTACTTGATTTATTTGTGGACATTACTTATGATCAAGCGCCTTAACCTTGAGAAAGGGTTATTATGTGAAGGTATCAGTTACTGGAGTTCAGACATTGTTTGAGTCTTATGTTGAGCATAAGCTTCTTCAAGTGTCTTGGCACTACAGTAGAGCCCAGTTTAGCTGTGGAGGAGCTCTCAAATGTCACTGGGATTCTGTTGCCAGAGGCCTTGGAAGCTTTTCATGTGACAAAGCAGCAGATTTGGGCACAGCAGTTGTCATTCTGTGAACTTGTGCATATGGTGACACGTATAGCCAAACCTATGAAAGGGAATGAGATGTGTTTGGTGGTATTTCCAAATCAATAACAGACTAAAACGCAGTTACAAGCAAACCATCCAACAAAGCTTTTGATATTCTTTAAGCAACATTTTTTTCATGTAGTGGTCTCTTATTGGCATCCTAATCAGATGAATAATGGAATTCACTAATACTAAATAAGACATGTAGCAGTTTTTAGACATGTGTAGCTTTGTTTTAACCATGCATTTCTCATCCATTGCTCATTTATTGTTTGTTATTGGTAAGTCATACTTTTAGGTCTGCAATGTCTTAGGGCTTTACCAAAGAGTCTGTTTTAGGGCTGGACGACATGGCGATATGTAACAACGATACAAGTGATCCTCCGGTCTAGCTATATTGTATTTATAGGGTTAGGGTTAGGTCTAGCATCTATATCAATGCCGCAAGGCATTCAAATTCAATCATGATTCAGATGCAATTATGTCTCGAGTGATGTTTCTGAGAGGTAATGAATGCATTAAAGCATGAACTCTCCCCTGATTTCTACAGCGGTCTTGAGGATGGCGTGACGTTGAGTGTGCCGTGTACTTGACCTTGGATCGTGCCCTTGTCCTTTTGCTTTGCCTTGCAAGGACAATGGCCTTAGGACAGCTTTCCTAGAACCTATGAAAAGCTGGCAGGAGTCTGTGGAATAAATTCTAAGGCATTGACGCCTCATAAGAAGGGAGCATATGGTCAGTAAAATTCTAAGGCATCTTTCCCCTATGGGTGGACATATTAGGACTTTACACAAATATAGCTGGTCGGTCAGCAATGCCATCGGGGCTTTGCCATTTGTCAGCACAGGTCACAAGAGTTATTGTGGTGTCACGTTGAAAGCTTTGATATCAGATGGTCACTCGCTTTAATCAACCCTGTCTCGTACACTCACATTTAGAAGACTATTGTAAGAAGCTGTTGTTTGGCTTTCCTGTTGTTGACATTCAGTGGAAGACAGCTGAACTGGCCAGGTAACATTCTTTAAAAATGTATAATTATTAGCATGTGTAATTGATCTTGCAAACATTGTTTGGCCTTTGGATGTTTCATTGCGTAAGTGATTTACTTCACAAGCATGAGTTAAATCTTTAGACAGATGTATTGTTGTTTAAACATGAAGATTGAGTGTTGCTGATAGAGTACATGTTGCAATGATTGCATCTTTAATAATTTCAGGATTATTTGTGCTTCTTCAAGGGACAGGGTTTTTGTGATATAGGCATTTGTGATGGGTAGCAGGAACAGACTATATTCTATATTCAGGTCTATATTCTATTTTTAGATGGATAAACTCTTTAAAAACTGTTAGCTGATGTATTAACTAATGTTAATGACTGAAACCTTATTTGAAAGCGTTTTCATTTTCTCTGCGTTTTTATTGTCTTTGCTCCTCTCGTGAACAGAGCGTTGTCGATGTATGCCGTCCTGTGCTCTCCAGCTATTCGCACTCTTTACAGATGTACTGTACGTGTCTCCAGTCTAACAGCTGCAGAGTAAATATAGATTTACACACATTTATAGTTGTTAATTTGGCTAATATGTCCGTCATTTTGGACTTTTCCATTACTGATTTCACTGTGGAGAAAGTAATGTGCCATCAACCATGATGATTAATGTCACATTTCCAAATTACCAAATTTCTGTTTTAAGAATAATGTATTTTATGAAATGTGGGGGTAAATCAAATGCAGCCAATCACATTCTGTCACTCACTTTGATGTTATCATGAAGGAAAGACACTTGGGAGTTCAACCCCTAGTGGGCAGTTGAAAGTGCAACAACACCCAACAGTTCCTTTGTGAGGTTCTACGATTTCTGAGTGGAGCCAGTTTTCAAGCCCTTTGAAATGAGGGGGATACGTGTATGGATATGTATTCTGGGCATTGGGAGGGTTACGATGAAATGTGATGAATTTGATACCAAGTGAATCTGCTTTGCCAAAACCTCTTGATGCAGTCCAACTGATTGTAGCATTTACTATAGGAACCCTTTGTGTCTTTTCTGTGACACAGCGCTGAAGTGAGTAACAGGAAGAGAACACTGCGGTTACTGATGTAATCACCATTTGCTGGTGGAAGGAATGAGATGTTGTGTTCCTTGTGCCACAACACTGAACTGCCCGCTGAAATGGCCAGGACAGTCTTAGCTCCTCAGCACAAACCTGAATGAGTGAGTATGCTGTCCAGCTTATATATATAAAAATATATACTCCTATGTCTGGGGGAGTTGGTGGCATGCAAATTTCACTCACAGATTCTGATAGGCCTTTTCTGGAACCTCAGAGGTGTTTGGAGATTCTACTGTAAGTGTGACACCTAGTGTCTCTTCTTCGACACAATGTTTCATTCTCTCTATCAGGGAATGGAGATTAAAATAGTATCTGAAATACTATCCTATTTTAGCCATGTAATTTCACATTTAATTTGCATGCCATAATTTTCATTTGTAAATAAAGGTGAGAAGATTGGACTGTGTGTTTCTGTTGTACTATGTTTAACAGATGAAATTATAATGGCTGTTTTGTAATTTAGCTGAATTTTAAATGTAACTGTGCAACTGAAGTGCAACTGAAGTTTTTTGGTTGTGTTTTATTAGTTCATGCATTTCCTGAGAGGCTGTGATGTTGGCATTGTTGGCTCCATGATCTACCAGTTCAGCTACAAAGACACAAACAATGAATGCACTGAGAAACTGTATTTAATGGACATATAAAACACAGCACAAGTAAGTCATATTATATGCTTGCTTATAGATGTGCTGCTATGTCTCATCTTCATTCTTCATCCTTGCTCTTCATTAAATGAAAAAAAAAAAAATAGTTACATGCTGTTTTTTCAACCCAAAAGGCATTTGTAAATGTATACATATGGTACATATTGTGCATATTAAACAAACAGCTGTATAATACCTTTCCAGCATCCCGGCTCTTGACTCTCAGCTTGTTGACCTGGGACTCAGCGATGTCAGCGCGCTCCTGAGCCTCCTCCATCTCATGCTGCACCTTCCTGTACCTGGACAGGTGAGTGTTGGCCTGCTCCTCCTGTTAGGATGACACAAGATATCCAACCCCTTTCAGAGCATTGCACTCATGACACTGAATGTATTGAATAAAGAATGTCAAAACTTCACACTCAAGACATTTGACATTAGACTTACAGCTTCTTCAGCCTGGCGCTTGTAGGACTTCACTTTCAGCTGCAGCTTGTCTACCAGATCCTGCAGTCGGATCACGTTCTTCTTGTCTTCCTCAGTCTTTGGGTGTAAATATTTTTCATGGTCTTAGTTTAACTATGTATATTACTATGAAAGTAAATTTTAAAATCCAGTGTAGTTGTACCTGGTAGGTGAGCTCCTTTACTCTCCTTTCATATTTGCGCACTCCTTTCACAGCGTCTGCGCCACGTCTCTGTTCAGCTTCAACTTCAGCCTCCAACTCACGCACCTTCAGTAGAGAGTTATTGTTGTCACCTGTCAAATCTCTGCCATAGTCAGTTCATCTAAGACTGTATTTAGCTTGTAATTTACCCTGGACTCCAGTTTCTGGAGCTGTTTCTTTCCACCCTTCATGGCCAGACTCTCAGCCTCATCCAGACGGTGCTGCAGGTCTTTGACAGTCACCTCCAGGTTCTTCTTCATCCTCTCCAGGTGAGCACTGGTGTCCTGCTCCTTCTTCAGCTCCTCAGCCATCATGGCAGCCTGAAATATAAGCCAATTACAATAAACTTGGCCACTTGGACAGAAACACCTTTGATAAATGTTCCCTTTGTTACCACACGCAGATAAACCAAGTCAACTAGTTGTTTAATTTAGAATTTAGAATTTTAGAGAAACCGAAAGTAAACACTCACATCAGTGATGGCCTTCTTGGCCTTCTCCTCTGCATTTCTGGCCTCCTGGACTGCATCATCCACCTCACCTTGAACCTGGACCAGATCAGCCTCAAGCTTCTTCTTGGTGTTAATAAGACTTGTGTTCTGTTGGAGTTAAGCAGGTAGTTTAGTCTACATTTAACTAAAACTTTTTCATTGTAACATACATTTATGGAATAATTTTTTGTACTTGAGAGTGCAGCAGCCCCACACGCTCGCTGGCATCAACCAGCTCCTGCTCCGCCACTTTGCGGCCTCTCTCCGTTTGCTCCAGTGCAGCTCTCAGCTCCTCAATCTCTGCTTGCATCAGGTTATTCCTGCGCTCCACCATGGCCACCTGCTCCTTCATGTCCTCCTGTCCTCTGACAGCTTCATCAAGGTGCAGTTGGGCATCCTGTGGTAATGTTCTTTCTTTGTTAGTTGTAAATGATGCTTCATTTAATTCATGTATCATATTCATATTATGAAACATTTAATATGTGTTGCAATTCCACATTCTACAGAAAGATACCTTGAGTTGTCCTTGGACGTTCCTGAGCTGTTTCTGGGCCTCAGCAGCCTGGCGGTTGGCATGACTCAGCTGGATCTCCATCTCATTCAGATCTCCCTCCATCTTCTTTTTGACTCTCAGGGCATCATTTCTGCTCCTGACCTCAGAGTCCAGAGTGCTCTGCATGGAATCGATCACTCTTTGGCTGTTCCTCTTGATCTGTTCCATCTCCTCGTCCTTCTCAGCAAGTTTCCTGTCAATCTCACTCTTCACCTGGTTCAGCTCCAGCTGCACACGAAGAATCTTGGACTCCTCATGCTCCAGGGTGCCCTACAAGGAAAAAGGGCAAACATTGTACTTTTCAAATGTATTGTTATGAATGGCAGCATTTATGGGGGTTGAACCATTTCATGTTCAATATTTAATATTATTCAAAGCAATGATATCATAATATTCATATTGTAGCAAAGGAGTAGCACCTCGGCCTCTTCAAGTGCAGCCTGGATCTCTGATTTCTCAGTCTCCACTGTCTTCTTGGCTTTCTCTAACTCATGGATGCTCTTTCCAGTCTCTCCAAGTTGCTCAGTGAGGTCAGAAATCTCCTCTACAGGGGTTTAAAAGCAGAATTGTATTCAAAACTGAAAGAATTACTTTTATAATGCATCTCTCTTTTAAAGAATCCTTGGACAAGTGAAAGTGGCATTTACGCTGCAGATTCTTGTTCTCCCTCTTCAAGGTCTCAAGGTGGTCAAGAGCTTCTTCATAAGAGTTCTTCATTTTGAAAAGCTCAGTGCTGAGAGAACGAGCTTCTTTCTGAGCACCTTCTAGTTCAGCCTGGCCTTCCTCATACTTCTGTTTCCAATCTGCTAGAACCTGAAGAAAATTGTAGTCATTTTTAATTAGCTAAGTCCATGGATCAAGGTTTAGATTTAAAGTTTATCCACATCCTTTTTACCTTGTCAAAGTTTCTCTGCTTCTTGTCAAGGTTGGCAGCCACTGCATTTGCCCTCTCCACATCAATCATGAGGTCCTCTACTTCACCCTGCAGTCTCTGTTTGGTCTTTTCCAGTGAGGCACACTTGGAGTTCACTGCCTCAATGGATTCTTCAGCATCCTGCAGACGCTGGGCAAGCTTTTTCCTGAAGAAAGTTGTATAAACTGATGAGATCTAACATCTGTGTTATTAAATGTATAGTGCCAAAGACACTGTTCTTTGCTATATTTACTTGGATTCCTCAAGCTCCTCAGTGCGTTGGATGGCATCAGTCTCATATTTGGTTCTCCACTGAGCCACCTCACTGTTGGCCTTGGACATTCCACGCTGGAGTTCAGCTTTGGCCTCCTGCTCCTCCTCATACTGCTCTCTGAGCAAATCACAGTCATGGCGGGCAGACTGAACCGCATGGGCCAGAGCGTTCTTGGCCTGTAAGGCAGAATATTTTGAGTTTTTAAACAGTCTACTATCTTTGCTGTGATTTAGATAATCAAACCAGAGCAAATTAATTTTGTGGAACTCTACCTTCACTTCTTCCTCAATATGTCTTTTGAGTTCCTCAATTTGCTGCGTATAAGCCTGTTTTCCTCTAGTTAGCTGTGAAACAAGTGCTTCTTTCTCTTCCAGTTGGCGGCTAAATTCACCTTGGAATCACATTCGAAATATTAGTATGACATAATAACATAGAAACTTTTAAATCATTTTTAAAAGGTTTTAATATGTGTACCTTATTTGCCATGTCTTACCATTTTCAGTCTGAAGTCTTGCACGTTGTGCATTCATGTCATTCAGTTGACGAGTATTTTCATCACTCTTGGCTTTGATTTCACTCAGCTGGTCTTCCAGGGTACGGCACAACTTCTCTAAATTAGCCTAAAGGTTATATACAGGGTTATATACAGACATTTGTAAAGATGCGTTTATATTTAATGATTCTCTAGTGTCATTACCTTTGCTTTAGCCACAGCCTCCATGTTGCTTGTCAAGTCATCAATCTCCATCTTGTATTCACTCTTCTCCTTCTCCAGCTTCTGCTTGACCCGCTGGAGGTTGTCGATCTGTTCTCCGAGTTCAGCCACACTGTCTGCCTGCTTCTTTCGGAGAGCTGCAGCTGTAGCCTCATGCTGCAAGGTGGACTCCTCCAGATCACGACGCAACTTCTGGAATTCGGCTTCACGCTTCTTGTTCATCTCAATCTGGGCAGCAGTGGCACCACCGGCTTCCTCAAGCCTCTCGCTGATCTCTTCAAGTTCCCTGGAGAGATCAGCTCTCTGTTTCTCCACTTTAGCACGAGCAGCTCTCTCTGCCTCAATTTCCTCTTCCAGCTCCTCAATACGGGCCTAATTGAGGGAAACAACATGATGTGAAATATGTAATATGAATTTGCCCAGCTATCCATCAACTTTACTGTTTGACATAGAAATGATTAAGTTTAGCAATACCTGAAGTTCTTTGATCTTCTTCTGAAGCTGTGCTCCCAAAGTCTGTTCATCTTCAATCTTGCTGAGAAGCTGACTTATCTCAAAGTCCTTCCTGTTTTTAAAGTAGTGCTTTGTAAAATGTGACAAATACATGTTTTGTGTAACTGTTCAATGATTAAACATTTGACATCTGCTCACTTTTTGATCTTCTCATCTGATTGTTGTTTTTCGTTTTCCAGGTCCATTATGGACTCCTGGGCCAGTTTCAGATCACCCTCAAGCTTCCTCTTTGCTCTCTCAAGGTCCATACGAAGCTTCCTCTCTTGCTCCAGTGAGCCCTCAAGCTATTGTGACAGAAATCAGAACAATAAAATATTAATTATAAAACAATATTAATTTCCCATTGAATCCCATTGATTCATGGTCTTATTCTCATGCCGAACATCTTACATCATCCACTTGCTGCTCAAGCTTTGTCTTCGCTTTAGTCAGAGTGTTGACTTTGTCTTCCTCTGCCTGAAGGTCATCAAGAGTCTGCTGATGTGCCTCTTGGAGGGCTTTCTTCTCTTTGGTCAGCTTGGCAATGCTCTCATCCTGAGAGGCCATCTCCTCCGTCAGGTTTTTCACCTAAATGGACACATCATTTGTTGGTTTCATTCTCAAGAGCCGGAATCACAATCAGCAGTGTGAAGATGTGAAAAGAATATTGACCTTATTTTCTGTTGCATGTTTCTCCTTCTCCACTTTTGCCAAGGTGAGCTCCAGATCATCAATGTCTTTCTTCAGCTCAGAGCATTCGTCCTCCAGTTTCCTCTTTTTGGCAGTCAGTTCAGCATTGATTTCCTCCTCATCCTCCAGTCTCTCGTTGGACTCTTTAAGTTTGGCCTCGAGCTGGATCTTGCTTTTGATGAGACCTTCACATCTCTCCTCAGCATCAGAGAGATTTTCAGATTCCTGTGTATTGACATGGAAGTAGTTAATGATTTATGTTCATAGCTGTAGGATTCATCTTAGAATCAATAAGAGCTGAAATACTCACAGATGTTACTTGCAGTTGAAGGTCATTTTTCTCCTGAAGAAGTGACACCATTTTCTCCTCAAGCTCCTTCTTTTTAGCTAATGCCTTTGTCAGGTCCTCCTTCATTTTCTCATAGTTCTCCTTCATGGCTGCCATTTCTTTCTCAGTCTCTGCACTCTTCAGAAGAGGCTTGATCTTAAAGTAGAGCTTCATCCATGGCCAGTGTTTGACATTCATGAATGAGCGGATGTTGTATTGGATGGAATAAATTGATTCTCTGTGTGAATTGTAATGGGTAAATCAGTCATTATCAGTCATTATATTATTAAACAGTTGTGTTCCAAACAGTTTTGTAAGTTAATTGTACCTCCTCTCCATCATTTTGACGAACTCCTTCCTCATGACGTATCCACGGCACAAAGCCTGAGTCATTGTAACTAGCGTTGCTAGTTTCTCATCTCTCATCTCCTCAAGAGCACCCAACAGACCAGCTTTGAAGAACACCTACAAGAATACAAGAAGATATTAGTGGTAGAGTGATGCAGAAGCAAAGTAATCCTCCTTAACGTAAAGGTGACCGGGGTTACACTATATTGCCCATTATAATAATTATAAAATAAAATGACCTAGAATAGGGACTTCTGTGCTTTCATGTTTGGGGAGGTATGACAATTTCCCAAACACTGAGGGGGTCCATATACAGATGTGGCCATTAAGAATCCACGTCTTTCACACAGCAGCCTGCAATTCGCCATGCCTGATCATGGAACTGCCTGCAGGTCCATTTTCAAATTTTTTAAAAACATTTTTGTGCTTCGCATACCATTAAGTATGTATTTGCTTATATGTTTTTATTTTATTTTGATAATAAACCGGTTACATTGTCAAGTTGACAAAATATGTAGGCCTATATATTCCTTTTTTTCTATAGGTTTGTTCAGTTTTCTCTGTTCAGAAACAGATGCGGTTTTATTTTCTGTTTTTCTCAGTTTTATACAATTTTATTACATAACAGTAAAGTAATGCTTAAAATCTCCTTAAAATATATATGAAATAAAAGAATCCAGTTGCTTTATGTTTGTTTTATGTTTTTTTTTCTTCTGCAGAAATAATAAAATAAATCAATGTTTGACAATTATAGGCTATAGCAATGCATTAATATCAGTCTGAGCTGAACAACAAGGAAACTCTTGCTAAACTTGACAAAGGTCCACAAGTTTACAGTGGTTGTTTCATCTTCTCTTAGTCCATGCAAAATTATCTGAACTAAATGAACATGTTTTAACAGGTTTCCAGCTTTTAAAATGAATGCTTTCAAACAGGAACAAACAAACCCTGACAAAACTACCACTAAAAAAATAGCACCCAAAAAATGACACAACAGGCTCAGCCCAAAGTTTTAGTATAATAATAATTATAATAACCAAGCTGTTTTGAGTGGAACATGCCTACTGTACAACGTGAAAAAAAATGCTGTAAAATGCAAACTATTTTCCTTTGTTTCATCACTTCATTTACACTTACAAAAAACAGGCCGTGTCTTTATTTACATTTACATTTACATTTACATTTATTCATCTAGCAGACGCTTTTATCCAAAGCGACTTACAGGTGGGGAATACATCAAGCGATTTGTCCTAAAGAGGCAAAACGACCTATGAAGTGCTCAAATTACCATATAACAGGCATTGTTCAAATAAGTACAATCTAGAAAGGGAAAAGAGTAGAGGTTTTTTTTACATTTTACATTTAATTGTGTAAATGTTTTTTTAGGTCACATTATGTAACCAAAATTAATTTTGTTTGTCAGATTCAAACTCATGTCACTCGTGTCAAAGGATAAGCATTAATGAAAATCTGTACTTGCTCAGTATGACACTCTCTTGTGGTTGAAAAAAAAACCCATTCTTTTCTTAATTTCTTTGTTCTCTTAGTGTAAACGGCGTTCGCCAGCAACACAGGATATTTACACTTTAAAATTAAATTGAAAATAAGTCTCATTAGTTTATCCGTGTCTGTTTTTTGTAGTAAATTGTGCATAAGGAGTATGAAAAATACTGTATGTTGGTTTTCTGGTCATAGTTCTTACCACATTAAGCTACGTTTTAGATCGTGATGTATAGTGAAGCATAATAATAATAATAAAAAAAAAAAAAAGAGTAATACTTTTGAAATTATTTTTCAGTGATCAAACTCTCATGATAATAGTGTGATATTGTTAACAGACTTACAAATATTTTTTTGGCCTTTGCACAGTACACGCAATAAGCTTCAATAGACCACAGCTCGCCGTGATTAATGTTCTCTGCCCCTACTGATCATGTCTTTCCTGTGTTAGAGTATTCCCTGTTGTCCTGCGTAACACACTGAGGTCACGTGTGATCCCTTTCCTCTGAGTGTGCATTCTCAGTGGCCACATCTGTAGAATTGTTTTGCTGAATCTGGTGTGGAAAAACTTGGTTGGCACAAAGCCTAGATCTGAACTCCTAGCGAACAGCTTCAGGATGAATTGTCTACATTGAATTCTTTAGATGGGATTGTGTGGTGCAGCATTTTGCCATTAATTAGAGTTAGAGTACTTTTGGTTTTGGCCATGTCGAATATTTACTGAGTATCTCACCTTGGTGTGTCCAAACTTGTACTGAGTGTGGTCAACATCAATAGAGCCCAAGAGTTTCTCTGAAGCCTTTTTGTTGTCAATGAACTGACCCTCAGGGATGACGCTAGCATTTAATACTTTGTATCTAGAGGACATTCAGGCAACAGTTATATTTTGGTGAAGACACAAAAGTGCTGAAAGCACAGTTTTGAAATATGGTTAAGATTAGGTGGTGTTGAAAAAAAGTGTAGTGTTTTACCTCTGCTTGAAGTCACCGTAGAGGATTCTGCTGGGGAAACCCTTCCTGCAGATTCTGATACCCTCCAGCACACCATTACACCTGAGCTGGTGGATAACCAGGAAGTTCTCCATCAGACCTGAAATGCAAATGTTCTTGATGATTCACAAATATTTTTAAAACTGTTCTATAGTGAAGTCTTCAAGGATCAAGTTTACCTGGAGTCTTGGACTCATTAGGAATCAAGCAGCGCACAAAGTGAGGGTGAGTGCTCCTCAGGTTAGTCATCAGCTTAGCCAAGTTCTCCTGTGGAAGCGTTTATGAGATTAGTTCATTCTTTAATAACGATGTTCACATCATTCATTAAATAAGAGGATCTGTTTACCCTAAAAAGTGCAGACACAGTCTGGAAGGAACCACCCTTCTTCTTGCCTTTCTTTCCACCGCCACCCTCTGTTTTATGCCGAAGAAAGACTGTATTATTGATTTTGTGTTGCTTTACATAAGCTGTTCAATAGATTGATATCTGATAATGACAGATATTAACTGCTCTGTCATCATCTTGCGTAGATATACTTGATGTTTTCATGAAATTTTAGAATATGTGATCACATTGTCTGTTACATGACGGTAAATTTATCTGCGCATAATTAAAACTTAACATTTAGCAATTCAGGAAGTGCAGATGTTCATACCTTCAGCACCTGCATGAACGGCATACAGGAAGGCCAGCACTTTGAGTGATGACTTTTGGTAAAGTTGCACAACAGAGTCATTCAGTGGATCCTTGTTCTTGTCCAACCAGCCAACAATGTTGTAGTCCACAGTGCCGGCGTAGTGTACCAGAGAGAAGTGGGCCTCTGCCTTACCTTTGGCAGGCTTGGGCTTCTGGAAGGCAGCAGTTTTGCCCAGATGCTGATCATGCAGCTTGTTTTTGAAGCTTGTGTCTGTAGCCTTGGGGAACATGCACTCCTCTTCAAGGATGGAGAAGATGCCCATTGGCTGTTAAAGAAATGTTCACACTCATTTACAGGCACAATGAGAATAGTCTTTTTAATGTACTGAATGTCCTCTTACCTTCTCAATGAGCTCAATGCAGGCGGCCAAGTCCATACCAAAGTCAATGAACTCCCATTCAATGCCTTCTTTCTTGTACTCCTCTTGCTCCAGAACAAACATGTGGTGGTTGAAGAACTGTTGCAGTTTCTCATTTGTGAAGTTGATGCAAAGCTGCTCCAAGCTGTTGAACTGATAAATGAACAGAGGCAAGTTCTTACTGCTGACTGTCATCTTTTATATCTGGATTCTTACAGAGACATGAATGACTGATGCTCACATCAAAGATCTCAAATCCAGCGATGTCCAGCACACCAATGAAGAACTGTCTGGGCTGCTTGGTGTCCAACATCTCATTGATACGGATGACCATCCACAAGAACATTTTTTCATAGATAGACTTACAGAGAGCCGAGACTGAATTGTTCACCTGAGAAACAGTGTAATTGATATAAGATTTTACTTGAAGTATAAATGTCTCTTATAAATGTCTATGGGACATTGGTAACATTATTCATCTATCGTGGTACCTGTGGTACTGTCTGGCCTTTGGTCACCATCTCGTTCCCGACCTTCACTCTGGGGTAGCACAGAGCTTTCAACATGTCAGCAGAGTTGATGCCCAGGAGGTAGGCGATTTTATCGGCCACTGAGGAAGAACAGATTTACGTGTTATTTTCAATGATGAAGTCTATGTTTGCATGTTAATTTGTGTTAATAATACACCCTACCCTCAGTGCCGTCAGGTTCGGCCTGCTCCTCTCTCTGCTTCTGTTTGAACTTCATGTTCCCATGATGCATCACAGCACCCGTCAGCTTGTAGATGCTGATTTTCTCATCAGCAGTGAAGCCCAGAATGTCAATGGCAGTCTGTTTTTACAACAACAAAATAAATCACAAAATGCATTTTATATTGCATGTCATGCAGTATTTACACCAGTTCATGCTATTATGCCTTTTAATTTTATGTCAGATACATTGCTTGTAATCTAAAAAAAAATCCACTACTACTAATAAAAACACAGTTTTTCACATACATCTGTGGCAATGAACTCCTCCACATCATTGATGCTCTTGACAGTGATTTCACCCTGGCTGATCATTGGATAGTCATAAGGGTTGGTGGTGATGAGCAGGGCCTCTGTAAAGGATTGATGTGCAGCATGTTAACAGTGCTCTCAAACAAGGAAATAACTGAAACACACAATCCTGTAGATTTCTCACCGAGCAGCTCTGGCTTGTGTCCAGTCATGAGCTGGTAGAAGATGTGGTAACTCCTCTCAGCAGACAGCTGGAATGTCACTCTGGACTTTTCCAGCAGATCTTTAAAAAATGGTAAAAAAAAGACATTAAGTTAAAATTATTATCCACTTGTTGAGTCCAAATATCCAAATATTTGGCTTAAAACAGTGTTTACTCACATGTTTCAATATCAGCTGAGGACAGTTTTCCAGTGGTCCCAAAGTGAATCCTGATGAATTTACCCTACAGAGATTGAAATCATTTACAAAAGCTCAACAGTTTGGAAGCTTTGAAAGTGTGACTGATGTTGTATAATGTTGTAATGATTCATAAGTGCAACTCACAAAACGAGAGGAGTTGTCGTTCCTCACAGTCTTGGCGTTACCATAAGCCTCCAGCAGAGGGTTGGCTGCCACGATCTGGTCCTCCAGTGATCCCTAATGTATTTGTAGGGCAGTAGATAGGTATGAGGTGAAGCACAAATGCTGTAATGCATAAGTTGTCTAGAACAATTATTCACTAACTTGCATTTTGCCAGGGACCGGCTCTGCCTTCTTCGGTCCAGACATCGCACCAACAGTTGCAAAGTACTGAATGACACGTTTTGTGTTCACAGTCTTTCCTGCACCAGATTCTCCACTGGAGATTGACACAGGATCAGCATTTAGTCATAAATGTTCGATGGATATATATGTATAATTAAAAAGCTTTAGATTATTCCTTCAGACCAATATTTACTCACGTAATCAGGACAGACTGGTTCTCACGATCTGAAAGTAAACCGTGGATTGTTAATGGAGTTTTCAAAATAGGTTGCACTCTATATTAACTTGCATGTAAGTGCTTGTAAAGTATTTTTAGTAGGGCTGCCCTTGACTAATATTTTTCATGTCTGTAAGGCAAGTATGCACAGAGTTTCGGAATTTTGCGCTTAAGTTCATTGAGATCGAGGTGGCAGAAAGTGCATCCTGTTTGCTTTCAATATTTGACAAAAGTGCAATGTTTTGTTGTTATTGTGAGTGCACACACAAAACGTAGTCTTTACAGAATCAAAAGATGTATTACTCTTATCTGTATGAGCAAAAAAGAGGGAGTATTTTAACTGTCATGCAGGGAGCGTGCTACTGTTCAGCTTCACACTCCGCACAGACACTTCAATAGCGCACATTTTTCTAGGTTAACGTTAGATTGAGTGGCCATGTAAAGTTGCTGCTACTGACATATTTCAGCCATATTTGAGGTGGATGAATGATAGGTAAGCATTTGGAGAGCAGCTGTCAATGATCTGTCCTGCGTGACTTCGCCACTTCCTGTGAATTTTTTTCTGCGACTAATAAAATTTTGGATTACACTTTATTTTGATAGTCCCCTTTAGACATTCTACTAACTATAAGTAACTTTGCAACTACATGTGAACTAATTCTCATTAATTTGCAACTACATGTCTACTAACTCTCAGAGCAGACTGTTAGGTTAGGTTTAAGGTTAATAGAATAAGTTGACATATGCTTGCAAAATTCAGAAGAGTGTTAGAAGATATTAAGTAGACAGTCTACTAATACTCTAATGACTAGTTGACATGCAGTTGCAAAGTTACTTACTGTTAGTAGAATGTCTAAAGTAGACTCAAAATAAAGTGTTACAATATTTTGTTTGACCAAGCCTCTTCTCGTCAACTAACGGTTAGTCGACTATTAGGGGGCAGCCCTAATTTTACGTTAACTCATCTATTACTTTTGTTGCTTTTGATTTTGTCAAAACATCTATAAGCTATATACTAACCGTAACTTTCATTTTTTATTTATTCATGTAAGTTCATATAGAAGAAGTTTGTCACAACTTTTATGCAGTAATGCTTAATAACGACGCCTTTTAGAGCTGTTTAACAGCAGAATTGGAATTGTTTGCATATATGTGTTTGGTTTATTTGGTTGATTATCTCTGTAAAGCTGTTTTTAAACAATCTGTATTACATAAAGCGCTACAGAAATAAAGGTGACTTTACTTGAGTAATGCAAAAATAATGCTTCCTATACAGAACTAACTAAATGAATGTGTTTTTAAACTTTACAAAAGGATTTGCAGCAGTTGAACACCTCAGCTAGGTACGGTTTACTAGCTAGTTGTTAACTAAACATACTAAAATTGAGGACACAAACATTAGCAGTCCTCTTCTATACAAACTTATTAAACAATTTGTTTTGTACAGTAAATTACATAAAATGACATACATACTGTTTGCATTTAACTTATTCATATGTTAACTTGGTCACAATTTATACAGTTTATAGGCAATGAATTATACACTACTACCTCATAGTAGTTGTTGAAAAAGTGCATTTTTTTCTTTTTTCTTTTAGAGTTAAGTGCATCTTTTTAAACCCTCATGTATTAACACACTTCCAGAATCCACTTACCAGTGAGCATGAACTGGTAGGCGTTGTCGGAGATGGAGAAGATGTGAGGTGGAGCTTCAATCCTCTTTTTGCCTCTGTATCCAGCCACAACAACTGAGTCGTACACTGGGAGCCACTTGTAGGGATTGACAGTGACGCAGAACAAGCCAGAGTAGGTCTGAAACAGAGACAGATAGACCAGTTTTACAATGCTGCCGCCCCATCCTAGGAATAAAACGTGACTGACTTACGTAGATCATCCATGCTGCGTAACGCTCTTTGAGGTTAAACAGCACAGCAGGCTCATTGAGGTGGGTCATCATGGCCATGTCCTCAATTTTGTCAAACTTGGGAGGATTCATGGGGAAGATTTCATCTTCTTTTACCGTGAGAGTCTGAAATGAACATTGATCAGAAATCAAGAAGGATGAGACTTTTTTGTACAAACATTTGTAATATTTCACTGATCTTATCCATGATACTTACTTTCCCACACAGAGTTTTGACAGTAGCTTTGCCACCCTCTTTACTAACAAGAACACCCTTCAGGTACATCTCCGCTGGCTCTGTCACGAAGAATGCCGTTTTGGCATCAAAGGGGGTGTTCTGGGCCTCGATTCTCTCTCTTTCTGGCTTCCGGAGGAAAACGGCCGCCGGGCCGAAACACTCCATCTCACCATCTCCCATGATGGCACTTCACTGTAGAGCAGAACTGACATCACAATGCTGATACTCTTGATTTGGTGCACTTTTTAACTTCAGTATAAAGTTTCACTTAAATATTTTGCCTAACATTTAACTCTGACTCTAACTTTAATACATTGTGCATGACAGTGTTCATTTATGAATACAAATTAGTGAAAATACCAAAAAGATTGCACGCATTGTCAGCATCATTTGACAAGTGAAGAACTTTGAGTCTTACATTATTAGCACTTTACCTTGTACGATGCTCAGAGAGAAATAGCAGCTGTTAAATTCAGGATTCTGAAAACAACAAACAAACAAACAAACAAAAAGAGTATTCCCAGATTATTTTTCACTACGTAGGTTAGAGTACATGTGGTAACATATCATTTCAATAATTTCAGTGTTCTAAAACTGCAAACAAATAGCTTACCCACCTTTGATGAGCCACTGTGTGCTAGAATCAGAGGCTGTCATTTATATAGTGTTGTTACTGAACAGTCAGCAGAACTGTCCAGCTCGATTTGGTCATGTAGTTCTAATTGGTTTATGGTAATGTAACTCTGTCCTAGTGTAAAATAGAAAGACAAGTTAACTTTTTTTTGTTTGCTTGTTTGTTTGCTATAACATGCAAGGTTTTTAGTTGTTATTATCTTTTACTTTAAATAAAAAACATTTTCTAAACATAATTTCATTATGTTAAGATGTTTTCTTGTTAAAGGGATAGCCTACTCATAGACTTTTGGATAATGCATTATGTACATTGTTGAAAAAGTTTTTCAACTCATGTGTTATGTGTAGGTTGTACTGTTGTTTTTAGTGTAGGTTTTCTTGCTTGCTTGCAGTGTTTAATTTGATTCCACGTCTTATTTCAATGTAGCATCCTTAAAAGTAATGCAACTTGGCACAGAGGAGTAACTTGGTTTGGATGTGGAGAAGCAGTCAGCTGTCACTGGGATTCAGTTTCGGGAGTGACAGCAGGACCGACAAAAGTTGATGAGTTAAAGTTTATTCCTTTAAAAATGGTAATGTACAACTTATTTGTGGCCAACCACTTGATCATGTGATGTCATACACCACACTGACCAAGTTTCAACACTTGTTTCTGGACATTTTGTGTCCATGGTATGTCCTCTTTCAAATCAGATAAAATCATGTGAGTGTGTTTGCGTATAATATTAACTTTTCACACATATTTGTTTACAGAATCTTGAAGTGCTTACTGTATGTAATATTTAATTCAATCTCAGGAGTGTGAGCAGAGATTTTCATCTTGACCAATTTGAGAAGTTTAGCCAGCATGACCTTTAAAACCTAGAAGATTTATTACAAGAGATGGACTGTAACAGTCCAAGTGAAAATAATATCTTTGGCAGATTTTTTATTTGGCAATTCACCTCAGTGGTCACTGCAATACTAATCATGTTTCACAGTGATATTATGACTCTTAAAGTTATAAACAGCATGTTCTTATATGGAGAAAACATTAAATATAGCACAGTGAGAGCTTCTGTTTGTATGATGAGGTTTGGGTCACTCGTTCAGGCCACAGTGAACACTTACCTGATCCATCATGACACCACCAAAACCTCTCTGTAAGTACATTGATTTGTCATTTTATAAAAAATGCAATGAAGAGTATATAATTTGCTCTAGATTCTCTAGATTTATGTGTAGATGTTGAGATTTATTAGTTTAGGAGTGTACTATTGTTATATATTGTTACCTGCTATTATCAGAGTTACAAGCCTGAGAATTTTTTCTTGATAAATTTACAGACAGTGAACTTCAGCATGTGATGTAGTACTTATCCATCATTGGGCCAATTGTTTCTGAGCACGAGCATGTGTATGAACTCAGTGTATGAACTCAAATATATGTAGCATCAAACCACCAAATCATTTACTTGCCTTAAATGTCTAGTCAATTTTGCATTGTTGATCCAGTTTGCAGTTAAGTATTTTGAGAGTAAAATACCATCTTCATACAAGTAAAATAGTCAATTCAGAATACAAGCAACTAAAACAAAATGCACTGGTAGCCTAAGAAATTTGCAGAGCAGACAACAGTCTGGAGGGATTTTAGAGAATGGTGCAGAGATCCGAGATGAATAGAAATACTGCTTCAAGGTGAGTGGAAAGTGGCAGTAAATGATTTTATTTGTTAATGCGGTACCATTCTCTCAGTGAATCTTTACGTTTTTCAATATCAAGGAAATAACAAAAAACTGGTCTTGGCAGGTCTTAAAATTTGGAAAATAAAACCTCAAATGAACAACAACACATGACATATCACACGTGTCATTATTTATTTAACAAAAATAAATCCAAAACGGAAAAGCCTTATTGTTAACATAGGAATTAAGAGGCTAAGTAGCAGTCAGGCACTGCTGATCAAATGCCTTTGATTCACTGATCGTCAGTGGAAGACATTCAAGACAGACACCAATCCTCATACCTCATACCAAAAGTCACACATGCTGGTGGAGGGCTGATGATTTTGGGCTTGTTTTGTAGCCACAGGATCTGCACGCCTCACAGTCATTGAGTCGACCATGAACTCCTCTGTATAACAAAGCATTCTAGAGTCAAATGTGAGGACATCTGTCAGACAACTAAAGTTGGGACAAAATTGGGTCATGCAACAGGACAATGATCCCAAGCACACCAGCAAATCTACAACAAAATGGCTGAAAAGAAAAGAATCAAGGTGTTGCAATAGCCAGTCCAGACCTCATCCTAACTGAAATGCTGTGGTGAGAGCTGTGCATAAACAAATGCTTACAAACCTCAGAAAAAACTGGAGCAACATTGTAAAGAAAAGTGGGCCAAAATTCTTAGTTTGTGTCCAAGGCTTTTCCAGCTTTTTTTATGGTCATATAAGTTATGACATGTGTGATATGTCATGTGCTGTTGTTCATTAGAGCTTTTTTTTGATAATTTTTTATCATGTCCTGAATACAGAAAACCGTGGAATTCAATAGGGTGTCCTAACTTTTTCACATGACTGTATATACTTTAGCTTGTGTACTAATGTACCTTATTCTTGAAACTGTTGTTGTGGACTGCAAGTATTGTTGATTTTTATGATAAATTGACAGGCATCTTTAAATAGTACTCTCAGCTGAATGGATACATCTAAATGCTTAAAAGTAGTTTCACAGGTTGACAATAAAAAAGCAGGACAGCATAGAAACTCTATTTCCTTTTATTGGACACAAATGAAAACCCAGCACAAGTCATATTATATGCTTGCTTGTAGGTGTGGTGTCTTCTCTTCATTCTTCATCCTTACTCTAGAATATGCACAGAATAACACAACTGTGTTAAAAAAAATATGTCAACGTGTTCAGCATGTTTAGCTTTGCAGAGTACAGATCTACATCATCAAAAACTTGATGTCTAATTTTACAGTTACTCCATGATTGTTACCTTTCCAGCATCCCGGCTCTTGGCTCTCAGCTTGTTGACCTGGGACTCAGCGATGTCAGCGCGCTCCTGAGCCTCCTCCATCTCATGCTGCACCTTCCTGTACCTGGACAGGTGAGTGTTGGCCTGCTCCTCCTGTTAGGATGACACAAGATATCCAACCCCTTTCAGAGCATTGCACTCATGACACTGAATGTATTGAATAGAGAATGTCAAAACTTCACACTTAAGACATTTGACATTAGACTTACAGCTTCTTCAGCCTGGCGCTTGTAGGCCTTCACTTTCAGCTGCAGCTTGTCTACCAGATCCTGCAGTCGGATCACGTTCTTCTTGTCTTCCTCAGTCTTTGGGTGTAAATATTGTTCATGCTCTTATGTGTAAACTATGCATATTATTATTAAAGGTAGTACATTTCTAAATCCTCTGTAATTTTACCTGGTAGGTGAGCTCCTTCACTCTCCTTTCAGATTTGCGCACTCCTTTCACAGCGTCTGCGCCACGTCTCTGTTCAGCTTCAACTTCAGCCTCCAACTCGCGCACCTTCAGTACAGAGTTATTGTTGTCATCTGTCAAATCTCTGCCATAGTCAGTTCATTCAAGACTGTATTTAACTTGTAATTTACCCCGGACTCCAGTTTCTGGAGCTGTTTCTTTCCACCCTTCATGGCCAGACTCTCAGCCTCATCCAGACGGTGCTGCAGGTCTTTGACAGTCACCTCCAGGTTCTTCTTCATCCTCTCCAGGTGAGCACTGGTGTCCTGCTCCTTCTTCAGCTCCTCAGCCATCATGGCAGCCTGAAATATGAGCCAATTGCAATCAACTAGGGAACTTGGAGAGAAAAACCTCTTCCCTTTGAAACCAAATGTGACTACCCTTACCAAAAAGAAGTATACTTCAAGTTTATTTTATACTTAAGTAAAGTTCAAGTATATTTTTAAGTATACTTTATGTTAAATATCAGCATTCTAGTAGTATACTTTACAGTGTACTACTTTAATACTCATTGGGACTAAATTGGCCCACTTTCTAGTATATAAAAGTATACTTTTAAGTATAACAGTAGTAAACTTTGAGTACACAACTAGTTTACATCTAAATTTTCAGTTTGTACTGCAAGTATACTAAAAGTAAACTAATAGGTATACTGCTAGTTTACTAATTAAATGCATTATGCATTATGCAATTATGCATTTTTAGTACACTTTGAAGTATAGTCTCAGTAAACTACTAGATTAGTAGTTTTATACTGTAAGTATACTTGTAAGATTTCTTTAAACAAACTTTATATCATACTTTAAGTATACTACTGTGTTCCTATTTAGGTAATAATTTGTATATATTTTGTTATATGAACATCTGAATAGACAAAACATTATGAATAACTTAATCTAATATGTAGACAATGTTGTCTTTGTTTGTAAAGCATTTTACAATATTAAGATATCCAGGGAATGGATATAAGTGGTTGAAAGTATCTAGGCCTCAAAACTAGATACACAAACCTCAAGAACGGTGACAATCAGCAAATATTAAAAAGATGAGATCTTTACATCACAGTACAACAAATAACTAACAATAATGACAAAACAACAACAAAAAAGTTTATATGAAGTCAGCAAACAGAAAAACAATAATCCTATAACAGTAACTGGGTCATTTATTCATGCTGCAATGCATGCTGGGAACAAAAGCCTTAAAATGTCAACAATATAAAATTATTTGCTCAGACAACTGTGTTTGACAAGTTGGGAAAACATTTATATAATTTTGTTGGTCTGACATGGGTTTTTAGTTTGTTTAAGAAAATGGCATTTTTTAGTATTTGAGACAAAATGTTTCGTAAAATGGAAAATATGTATTTGCATTTTTTACAGTGTGGAAGCATCTGTTTTGGTTTCTTCTTCACTTGTGTTTTGGAAATTTTGTACAGAAGATACAGCAGATAATAGCATCTCTCGTGTATAACAGTGACAACACGTATACTAATGGCACACTTGAGTAAACTTCTTTTTCATAAAGGTAAACACCCAAATAACTGTTTAAATTAGAATAGAGTAAGAGGATGTAAACACTCACATCAGTGATGGCCTTCTTGGCCTTCTCCTCTGCATTTCTGGCCTCCTGGACTGCATCATCCACCTCACCTTGAACCTGGACCAGATCAGCCTCAAGCTTCTTCTTGGTGTTAATAAGACTTGTATTCTGTTGGAGTTAAGCAGGTAGTTTAGTCTACATTTAACTAAAACTTTTTCATTGTAACATACATTTTTTTCTAGTATGGAATAATTTTTTGTACTTGAGAGTGCAGCAGCCCCACTCGCTCGCTGGCATCAACCAGCTCCTGCTCCGCCACTTTGCGGCCTCTCTCTGTTTGCTCCAGTGCAGCTCTCAGCTCCTCAATCTCTGCTTGCATCAGGTTATTCCTGCGCTCCACCATGGCCACCTGCTCCTTCATGTCCTCCTGTCCTCTGACAGCTTCATCAAGGTGCAGTTGGGCATCCTGTAACAATGTTCTTTCTTTGTTAGTTGCATGTCATTCTTTGATTAATTAATGCATCATATTCATATTATCAAACATTTAATATGTGTTGCAATTCCACATTCTACAGAAAGATACCTTGAGTTGTCCTTGGACGTTCCTGAGCTGTTTCTGGGCCTCAGCAGCCTGGCGGTTGGCATGACTCAGCTGGATCTCCATCTCATTCAGATCTCCCTCCATCTTCTTTTTGACTCTCAGGGCATCATTTCTGCTCCTGATCTCAGAGTCCAGAGTGCTTTGCATGGAATCGATCACTCTTTGGCTGTTCCTCTTGATCTGTTCCATCTCCTCGTCCTTCTCAGCAAGTTTCCTGTCAATCTCGCTCTTCACCTGGTTCAGCTCCAGCTGCACATGAAGAATCTTGGACTCCTCATGCTCCAGGGTGCCCTACAAGGAAAAAGGATTAAAAATTAGACTTTTTCTATTTATTGTAATTTATAGCGGATTATGAAGTTAATTTCCAGAAATTACATTTTTCACTACAAGGAAAAAAAGACAAAAAATTTATTTAAATGGCAGCATTCATGGGGGATTATAAGGAAAATGTTGAGCAGAAAATAAAGTTTCTCATTTAAGTGTTTAATATAATTCAAAGCAATGGTATTTTAACATTAGACATTAAATTGAAGACTTTGTTGTATTTACTTGGCTTCCTCAAGCTCCTCAGTGCGTTGGATGGCATCAGTCTCATATTTGGTTCTCCACTGAGCCACCTCACTGTTGGCCTTAGACATTCCACGCTGGAGTTCAGCTTTGGCCTCCTGCTCCTCCTCATACTGCTCTCTGAGCAAATCACAGTCATGGCGGGCAGACTGAACCGCATGGGCCAGAGCGTTCTTGGCCTGTAAGGCAGCATAGTTTTAAAACCTGGTACTGTCTGCTATATATACAGTAGTTTAGAGTATTTAAAAAAAAAAAAAAAAGGAAATTAATTTTATGGAGCTCTACCTTCACTTCCTCCTCAATATGTCTCTTGAGTTCCTCAATTTGCTGTGTATAAGCTTGTTTTCCTCGAGTTAACTGTGAAACAAGTGCTTCTTTCTCTTCCAGTTGGCGGCTATATTCACCTTGACAACGGGTAACAGAAGATGGCATAAAATACAATAGCATACACAATTTTTTCTTTTACTTTATTCGTTGAGGTTTTAACATGTGTAGCTTAATTCCCCATATCTTACCATTTTCAGTCTGAAGTCTTGCACGTTGTGCATTCATGTCATTCAGCTGACGAGCATTTTCATCACTCTTGGCTTTGATTTCACTCAGCTGGTCTTCCAGGGTACGGCACATCTTCTCTAAATTAGCCTAAAGGAGGTACAGGGTTATATACAGATGTTTGTAAATATGCTTTTATATTTAATGATCCTCTAGTGACATTACCTTTGCTTTAGCCACAGCCCCCATGTTGCTTGTCAAGTCATCAATCTCCATCTTGTATTCACTCTTCTCCTTCTCCAGCTTCTGCTTGACCCGCTGGAGGTTGTCGATCTGTTCTCCGAGTTCAGCCACACTGTCTGCCTGCTTCTTTCGGAGAGCTGCAGCTGTAGCCTCATGCTGTAAGGTGGACTCCTCCAGATCACGACGCAACTTCTGGAATTCGGCTTCACGCTTCTTGTTCATCTCAATCTGGGCAGCAGTGGCACCACCGGCTTCCTCAAGCCTCTCACTGATCTCTTCAAGTTCCCTGGAGAGATCAGCTCTCTGCTTCTCCACTTTAGCACGAGCAGCTCTCTCTGCCTCAATTTCCTCTTCCAGCTCCTCAATACAGGCCTAATTGAGGGGAAAACCCTTTTGTGATATTTGTAATATGAATTTGCCCAAAAGGTTGTTTCACATAAAAAAAGATTATGGTTAGCATTACCTGAAGTTCTTTGATCTTCTTCTGAAGCTGTGCTCCCAAAGTCTGTTCATCTTCAATCTTGCTGAGAAGCTGACTTATCTCAAAGTCCTTCCTGTTTTTAAAGTAGTGCTTTGTAAAATGTGACAAATACATGTTTTGTGTAACTGTTCAATGATTGAACATTTGACATCCACCCACTTTTTGATCTTTTCATCTGATTGTTGTTTTTCATTCTCCAGGTCCATTATGGACTCCTGGGCCAGTTTCAGATCACCCTCAAGCTTCCTCTTTGCTCTCTCAAGGTCCATACGAAGCTTTCTCTCTTGCTCCAGTGAACCCTCAAGCTATTGTAACAGAAATCAGAACAATAAAATATTAATTAGCAAACAATATTAATTTCCCATTGAATCCCATTGATTCATGGTCTTATTCTCATGCCGAACATCTTACATCATCCACTTGCTGCTCAAGCTTTGTCTTCGCTTTAGTCAGAGTGTTGACTTTGTCTTCCTCTGCCTGAAGGTCATCAAGAGTCTGCTGATGTGCCTCTTGGAGGGCTTTCTTCTCTTTGGTCAGCTTGGCAATGCTCTCATCCTGAGAGGCCATCTCCTCCGTCAGGTTTTTCACCTAAATGGACACATCATTTGTTGGTTTCATTCTCAAGAGCCAGAATCATAATCAGCAGTGTGAAGATGATGTGAAAAGAATATTGACCTTATTTTCTGTTGCATGTTTCTCCTTCTCCACTTTTGCCAAGGTGAGCTCCAGATCATCAATGTCTTTCTTCAGCTCAGAGCATTCGTCCTCCAGTTTCCTCTTCTTGGCAGTCAGTTCAGCATTGATTTCCTCCTCATCCTCCAGTCTCTCGTTGGTCTCTTTGAGTTTGGCCTCAAGCTGGATCTTGCTTTTGATGAGACCTTCACATCTCTCCTCAGCATCAGAGAGGTTTTCAGATTCCTGTGTATTGACATGGAATTAGTTAATGATTTATGTTCATAGCTGTAGGATTTATCTTAGAATCAATAAGAGCTGAAATACTCACAGATGTTACTTGCAGCTGAAGGTCATTTTTCTCCTGAAGAAGTGACACCATTTTCTCCTCAAGCTCCTTCTTTTTAGCTAATGCCTTTGCTAGATCCTCCTTCATTTTCTTATAGTTCTCCTTCATGGCTGCCATTTCTTTCTCAGTCTCTGCACTCTTCAGAAGAGGCTTGATCTTGAAGTAGAGCTTCATCCATGGCCAGTGTTTGACATTCATGAATGAACGGATGTTGTATTGGATGGAATAAATTGATTCTCTGTATGAATTGTAATGGGTAAGTCAGTCATTATCAGTCATTATAGTACTAAACAGTTGTGTTCCAATCAAGTTACAAAACTGTTTGTACCTCCTCTCCATCATTTTGACGAACTCCTTCCTCATGACGTATCCACGGCACAAAGCCTGAGTCATTGTAACTAGCGTTGCTAGTTTCTCATCTCTCATCTCCTCAAGAGTACCCAACAGACCAGCTTTGAAGAACACCTACAAGAATAACAAGAAGATATTAGTGGTAGAGTGATGCAGAAGCAAAGTAATACTCCTTAATATAAAGGTGACCTGGGTTACACTAATTTGCCCATTATAATAGTTATACCATTAAATGACGTAGAATAGGGAATTTTGTGCTTTCATGTTTGGGGAGGTAGGCCAATTTCCCAAGCACTGAGGGGGTCCATATACAGATGTGGCCATTAAGAATGCCACGTCTGATCATTGAACTCCCTGCAGGTGCTTTTTGCAGATTTTTTTTAGATTGTTGTGCTTCGCATACTTACCAGGTGGAGCAAGGAGCTTCATTCTGTAGTTAAACAGCACGGCCAGATCAGACTTTTGATGAAAATACATTTTCTGATAGTGTCTGATTATTTATTACATAAAATAGCCTACTTATATTAGAATATCTTAAAATATATAACACAATAACACATCTTTAAAATATAATGAACACAAATATTTCGTAAAAAGCACTTTACAAAACCGTTTACATTGTCATTATTTGTAAACGCACACTTTATGTAGGCTGCTATAGAAAGTTAGTCAAGCCAGCATTATAAACAAAGCTATAAGTTATAGTTCGCTTCTAAAATAAACCAAAGTGAACAGCACAGTAAGGCGCTGCTCACACTGAACCGCACAGATTGTGCTATGGACTATTTAAATTGAGCAGTGTAATTGCTTATGTTTTTATTTTATTTTGATAATGAACAGGTTGCATTGTCAAGTTAGCAAAATATGTAGGTCTTCTATGTAGGTAGTTCTTCTTCTGCAGAAATAATAAAGTAAATAAATGTTTGACAGTTATATGCTATAGTGATGCATTAATAATCAGTCTGAGCTGAACAACAAGGAAACTCTTGGTAAGTGTGACAATAGTCCACAAGTTTACAGTGGTTGTTTCATCTTCTCTGAGTTCATGCTAAATTATCTGAACTAAATGAACATGTTTTAACAGGTTTCCAGCTTTTAAAATGAATGCTTTCAAACAGGAAAAAATAAACCCAGACAAAACTGCCACTAACAAAAATAGCGCCCCAAAAATGACACAACAGGCTCAGCCCAAAGTTTTAGTATAATAATAATTATAATAACGCAACTGTTTTTAGTGGAACATGCCTACTGTACAACGTGAAAAAATGCAAACTGTTTTCCTCTGTTTCATCACTTCATTTGCACTTACAAAAAACACAGGCCGTGTCTTTATTTAATTTGTAAATGTTATTTTTAGGTCACATTATGTAGCCAAAATTAATTTCCTTTGTCTGTCAGATTCAAACTCATGTCACTCATGTTAAAGGATAAGCATTAATGAAAACTTGTACTTGCTCACTACGACACTCTCTTATGGTTGAAAAACCCCCAATTCTTTTCTTTGTTCTCTTAGTGTAAACAGCCTTCGCCATCAACACAGGAAATTTACACATTAAAATTAAACTGATAGACCACAGCGCGCCGTGATTAATGTTCTCTGCCCTTACTGATCTTGTCTTTCCTGTGTTAGAGTATCCCTGTGGTCCTGCGTAACACACCGTGGTCACGTGTGATCCCTTTCCTCTGAGTGTGCATTCTCAGTGGCCACATCTGTAGAATTGTTTTGCTGAATCTGGTGTGGAATAACTTGGTTGGCACAAAGCCTAGATCTGAACTCCTAGCGAACAGCTTCAGGATGAATTGTCTACATTGAATTCTTTAGATGTGATTGTGTGGTGCAGCATTATGCCATTAATTAGAGTTAGAGTACTTTTGGTTTTGGCCATGTCGAATATTTACTGAGTATCTCACCTTGGTGTGTCCAAACTTGTACTGAGTGTGGTCAACATCAATAGAGCCCAAGAGTTTCTCTGAAGCCTTTTTGTTGTCAATGAACTGACCCTCAGGGATGACGCTAGCATTTAATACTTTGTATCTAGAAGACATTCAGGGGAGAGTCATTTTCTTGTGAAGACATAAAAAAATGTCCTAAGATGGTGAAGATTAGGTGGTGTGTCATCTCTAATTATGAGTTTAAAAAATAATGTCTTCACCTCTGCTTGAAGTCACCGTAGAGGATTCTGCTGGGGAAACCCTTCCTGCAGATTCTGATACCCTCCAGCACACCATTACACCTGAGCTGGTGAATAACCAGGAAGTTCTCCATCAGACCTGAAATGTAAATATTCTTGACGTTCCAGAGTTATTGTCAAAACTGTAATCCATTTGAGTCTTTAGGAATCAAGTTTACCTGGAGTCTTGGACTCATTAGGAATCAAGCAGCGCACAAAGTGAGGGTGAGTGCTCCTCAGGTTAGTCATCAGCTTACCCAAGTTCTCCTGTGGAAATGTTTATGAGTTTAGTTTAGTCTTTAATAACGATGTTCACATCTTTCATTAAATAAGAGGATCTGTTTACCCTAAAAAGTGCAGACACAGTCTGGAAGGAACCACCCTTCTTCTTGCCTTTCTTTCCACCACCACCCTCTGTTTTATGTCAAAGGAAGACTGTATTATTGATTTTGTGTTGCTTTATATTAAGCTGTTAATCAATAGATTGATATCTGATAATAGCAGATATTAACTGCTCTGTATCTTGCATAGATATACTTGATGTTTTCATGACATTTTAGAATATGTGATCACATAGTGAAGGTAAATTTATCTTTTCTTTGTTCTACACATAATTAAAACTTCACATTGAGGAATTCAGGAAGTGCAGATTTTCATACCTTCAGCAGCTCCATGAGCGGCATACAGGAAGGCCAGCACTTTAAGTGATGACTTTTGGTAAAGTTGCACAACAGAGTCGTTCAGTGGATCCTTGTTTTTGTCCAACCAGCCAACAATGTTGTAGTCCACAGTGCCGGCGTAGTGTACCAGAGAGAAATGGGCCTCTGCCTTACCATTGGCAGGCTTGGGCTTCTGGAAAGCTGCACATTTGCCCAGATGCTGATCATGCAGCTTGTTTTTGAAGCTTGTGTCTGTAGCCTTGGGGAACATGCACTCCTCTTCAAGGATGGAGAAGATGCCCATTGGCTGTTGAAGAAATTTGCACACTCAAGTACAGGCACAATGACAATAGTCTTTTTAATGTACTGAATGTCCTCTTACCTTCTCAATGAGCTCAATGCAGGCGGCCAAGTCCATACCAAAGTCAATGAACTCCCATTCAATGCCTTCTTTCTTGTACTCCTCTTGCTCCAAAACAAACATGTGGTGGTTAAAGAACTGTTGCAGTTTCTCATTTGTGAAGTTGATGCAAAGCTGCTCCAAGCTGTTGAACTGATAAATGAACAGAAGCAAGTTCTTACTGCTGACTGTCATCTTTTATATCTGGATTCTTACAGAGGCATGAATGACTGATGCTCACATCAAAGATCTCAAATCCAGCGATGTCCAGCACACCAATGAAGAACTGTCTGGGCTGCTTGGTGTCCAACATCTCATTGATACGGACGACCATCCACAAGAACATTTTCTCATAGACAGACTTGCAGAGAGCCGAGACTGCATTGTTCACCTGAGAAATAGTAGGTAAATGATCACCTGTGGTACTGTCTGGCCTTTGGTCACCATCTCGTTCCCGACCTTCACTCTGGGGTAGCACAGAGCTTTCAGCATGTCAGCAGAGTTGAGGCCCATGAGGTAGGCGATTTTATCAGCCACTGAGGAAGAACAGTTTTATGCATTTTTTTCACTAGTGAAGTCAATGTTTGCATGCTAATTTGTGTTAATAATACACCCTACCCTCAGTGCCGTCAGGTTCGGCCTGCTCCTCTCTCTGCTTCTGTTTGAACTTCATGTTCCCATGATGCATCACAGCACCCGTCAGCTTGTAGATGCTGATTTTCTCATCAGCAGTGAAGCCCAGAATGTCAATGGCAGTCTGTTTTTACACCAACCAAATAAATCACATTTTGCATTAATGTCATAAGAGAATGGTATTTTATATTGTATGTCATGCAGTATTTATTCACACCAGTTAATGTTGGTGTTGTTCCTTTTAATTTTATGTCAGAAACATTGCTTGTAATCTGAAAAATACCATTAGTGCTAATAATAAACACACAGTTGTCGACATACATCTGTGGCAATGAACTCCTCCACATCATTGATGCTCTTGACAGTGATTTCACCCTGGCTGATCATTGGATAGTCATAAGGGTTGGTGGTGATGAGCAGGGCCTCTGTAAAGGATTGATGTGCAGCATGTTAACAGTGCTCTCAAACAAGGAAATAACTGAAACACACAATCCTGTAGATTTCTCACCGAGCAGCTCTGGCTTGTGTCCAGTCATGAGCTGGTAGAAGATGTGGTAACTCCTCTCAGCAGACAGCTGGAATGTTACTCTGGACTTTTCCAGCAGATCTTTAAAAAATGGTGAAACAAGAAATTGAATTCAATTGACAAAATCCACTTTAAAATTAAAATTTTTGGAAAAACATTGTTTACTCACAAGTTTCAATATCAGCTGAGGCCAGTTTTCCAGTGGTGCCAAAGTGAATCCTGATGAATTTACCCTACAGAGATTGAAATCATTTACAATAACTCAACTGGCAGTTGTGAAGGTGTGAGTGAAATTGTACAATGTTTTAACGATTCATAAGTGCAGCTTACAAAACGAGAGGAGTTGTCGTTCCTCACAGTCTTGGCATTACCATAAGCCTCCAGCAGAGGGTTGGCTGCCACGATCTGGTCCTCCAGTGATCCCTAATGTATTTGTAGGGCAGTAGATGGGTATGAGGTGAAGCACAAATACTGTAATGCACAAGTTGTCTAGAATAATTATTCACCAACCTGCATTTTGCCAGGGACCGGCTCTGCCTTCTTCGGTCCAGACATCGCACCAACAGTAGCAAAGTACTGAATGACACGTTTTGTGTTCACAGTCTTTCCTGCACCAGATTCTCCACTGTACATTGATACAATGATCATCATTTAGTCTTATATCTTCAATTAATTTTTATATGTAATAGAAAATCTTTAGGTTATTCCACCAGAACAATAATTACTCACGTAATCAGGATAGACTGGTTCTCACGATCTGAAATGAAATGGTGGAATGTTAATAATGCTTCTTACAAAGCACTTACTAAATGAATCAGCTGAAAACCTCAGGTATGTCTATTTGTTAACTAGATACACTAAAAATTAAGTAACCAAAAAACATTATTAGTGCTCTTTTTTTACAAATTATTAAAGAATTTTCATTTATTGTACTGAACATTTTATAAATTGGCATACATATTATCTGTGTTTAGTTTATTAACCTTCTGACATTGTCGTAACAATTTCTAGACAATGCATTATACACTAATACTTCATACTTCATAGTGCATTGTTTTCTTTGTCTTTTTAACTCTTATTTGTTGACACACTTCCAGAATCCACTTACCAGTGAGCATGAACTGGTAGGCGTTGTCGGAGATGGAGAAGATGTGAGGTGGAGCTTCAATCCTCTTTTTGCCTCTGTATCCAGCCACAACAACTGAGTCGTACACTGGGAGCCACTTGTAGGGATTGACAGTGACGCAGAACAAGCCAGAGTAGGTCTGAAACGGAGACAGATACACCAGTTTTACAATGCTGCCGTCCCATCTCAGGAATAAAACGTGATTGACTTAGACTTACGTAGATCATCCATGCTGCGTAACGCTCTTTGAGGTTGTACAGCACAGCAGGCTCATTGAGGTGGGTCATCATGGCCATGTCCTCAATTTTATCAAACTTGGGAGGATTCATGGGGTGGATGTCGTCTTCTTTTACCGTGAGAGTCTGTAATGAACATCGATCAGAAATCAAGAAGAATGAGACTTTTTTCTTTTTGTACAAACATTTGTAACATTTCATATATCTGATTTTATCCGTGTTACTTACTTTCCCACACAGAGTTTTGACGGTAGCTTTGCCACCCTCTTTACTAACAAGAGTACCCTTCAGGTACATCTCAGCTGGCTCTGCCACAAAGTATGCCGTTTTGGCATCAAAGGGGGTGTTCTGGGCCTCGATTCTCTCTCTTTCTGGCTTCCGGAGGAAAACGGCCGCCGGGCCGAAAACACTCCATTTCACCATCTCCCATGATGGCACTTCACTGTAGAGCAGAACTGACATCACAATGCTAATACTCTTGATTTGGTGCACTTTTAACTTCAGTTGAAAGTTTCATTTAAATATTTTGCACAACATTTAACACTTACTCTAATACATTACAATGTTTGTGCATTTATGAAAACAAATTAGTAAAACCTCCAAAATGATTACACGCATCATTTGGCAAGTGAAGGACTATGAATCTTACATTATTAGCACTTTACCTTGTACGATGCTCAGAGAAAAATAGCAGCTGTTAAGTTCAGGATTCTGAAAATGACAACAAACAAACAAACGTATTCCAAGATGATTTTTCATTACATAGGTTAAAGTACATGTATTAACATATAATTTCAATAATTTCAGTCTTCTAAAACTGCAAACAAATAGCTTACCCACCTTTGATGAGCCACTGTGTGCTGGAATCAGAGGCTGTCATTTATATAGTGTTGTTACTGAACAGTCAGCAGAACTGTCCAGCTCGATTTGGTCATGTAGTTCTAATCGGTTTATGGTAACGTAACTCTGTCCTAGTGTAAAATAGAAAGACTACAAGTTAACAATCTTTGTTTGTTTGTTTGTTTGCTACAAGATGAAAGGTTGTTAGTTGTTATTATATTTTACTTAAATTAAAAAAAATTTCTAAACATAATTTCATAACGTTGAGATGTTTTCTTGTTAAAGGGATAGCCTACTCATAGACTTTGTACTGTTGTTTTTAGTGTAGGTTTTCTTGCTTGCTTGCAGTGTTTAATTTGATTTCACGTCTTATTTCAATGTTACATCCTTAGAAGTAATTAAACTTGGCACAGAGGAGTAACTTGGTTTGGATGTGGAGAAGCAGTCAGCTGTCACTGGGATTCAGTTTCGGGAGTGACAGCAAGACCAGCAAATGTTAATGAGTAAAAGTTTATACTATTAAAAAAGGTAAGGTACAACTTATTTGTGGCCAACCACTTAATCAATTGATGTCATACACCACACTGACCAAGTTTCAACACTTGTTTCTGGACATTTAGCGTCCATGTTATTTCCTCTTTCAAATCAGATAAAGTCATGTGAGTGTGTTTGCATAAAATATCAACTTTTCACACATATTCATTTAAATCTTTTACGAAATAATGAAGAACGTCTCAGGTTACGTATGTAACCATGGTTCCCCGAGGGAACGAGACGCTGCGTCGAAACGCTTTGGGAACGCCTCCAGCGTGACCACGCTCTGAAACACGTGTGCAAACAGTCCAATGGAGAAGCGAGACGTCACAGGCGGGGTGACGTAGAGACCAGGAAGCTTAAAAGCACGTGCAGTGCATGCAGCCGGCAGCTTCTGAATAGAGAAGCAAGCGCTGCAGGGATGCCAGAAGTATGGCCCGAGACGCAGCGTCTCGTTCCCTCGGGGAACCATGGTTACATACGTAACCTGAGACGTTCCCCTTCAGGAACTCGAGCTGCGTCGAAACGCTTTGGGAACGAGATGCCCACGCCACCAGACTTCAAATCCCTGCCCAGTGTGAAAGAGCACAGCTAGGGTGAGAGAAAAAGAGCCAAGTGGCACAAGTCCAGGAAAGAACCTAAAGTCAAAGGGGTGGACATTCCACAGCATTCTGAAGCCAACTTAAGAGAAAAGAGCCTTGACCCCCAAGAAGGGAAGGTCAGAGGACTCAAAGCTATGAAATAGCATCCCGACCACACTTAGCAAGCTACACCTGGCCAGAGGCCTAGGCCTCAGCGCACCACGGAGGAAACGTGTAACGAGGGGGTTCCAACCCACTGAGGAGCCACCTAGAGGGGCATGGTAGGCCAAAATAGCCGCCACGTAGACCTTCAGGGTGGAGTGGGCTAACCCTGTGGAGAACCGAACCTGCAGAAACCTCAGCACTGTACCAACTGGGCAGTTAACTGAATCCTGCTGGCGGTCTCCACACCATGAAGTGAAAGGTTTCCACTTCAGGGCGTACAGTTTCCTCGAGGAGGGAGCTCTGGATTGGAGGATGGTCTCAACAACCTCAGTTGAGAGACCGGGAGCTATGAGGTGTGCCCCCTCAGGGGCCACACCCACAAATTCCAAAACTCCGGCTCCCGGGAGCAAAGTGATCAGGGGAAAGGGGTACAGACGAAGCCTCGGCCACATCTGTACCATGGCATCCAGCCCCCATGGAGCTGGATAAGTCAGAGAGCACCAGTGGTGACCTTGCGCATTCTCTTTAGTCGCGGAGAGGTCCACCTGAGCCTGGCCAAACTCTCCAAATCTGCTTCACCAACTCACGGTGAAGCATCCATTCCCCGGGCCTCAGCCCCTGCCTCGACAGGATGTCTGCTCCCAAGTTGAGATGCCCAGGAACATAAACTGCTCTCAGCGAGAGGAGTTTGCCCTGGAACCACACAAGGATCTGGTGCACCAGCTTGTACAAGGGGCGCGAACGCAGACCTCCCTGGTGGTTGATGTAAGAGACCACCGAGGTGTTGTCGGTGCGGACCAACACATGGCGGTCTCTTAGGTCCGGGAGAAAGTGTTTCAGAGCCCGAAACACGGCCAGCATCTCCAGGCAATTTATGTGCCACGTGAGTTGGCGACCGCTCCACAGACCGCGGGCAGGGTGGCCACTCATGACCGCTCCCCAACCGGTGAGGGACGCGTCCGTCGCTAGCGTTACGCGGCGACAAGGAGCTCCCAACACCGGGCCCTGAGACAAGAACCAAGGCTTCCTCCACATGTCCAGGGCACGTAGGCAACGCCGCGTGACCCTGATCATGCGAAGTGGGTTTCCCCTCGGGGAAAACTCCTTGGTCTTGAGCCACCACTGTAGGGGTCTCATGTACAGCAGGCCAAAAGGTATCACGTTGGACGCTGCTGCCATCAGACCCAGCAGTTGCTGGAACTGCTTGACAGTGAGTGACCGGCCTTCCTTCACTCTCTTGACTGCAGTGAGGATCGACTCGATCCGAGCAGGAGACAGACGTGCCTGCATCGTGGTCGAATCCCACACCACGCCCAGATAAGTGGTCCTCTGTAATGGAGAAAGCACACTTTCCTTGGCGTTTAGTCTCAACCCCAGCGCTTTCATGTGAGCGAGAACGACATCTCGATGCCGAACTGCCTAGGATCAGCCAGTCGTCGATGTAATTGAGTATGCGGATGCCCTGGAGTCGCAGAGGAGCCAGAGCTGCATCCACACACTTCATAAAAGTGCGGGGGGAGAGTGCTAGGCCGAACGGAAGAACCCGATATTGGTAAGCTTCGCCCCTGAAAGCAAACCTCAGGAACTTCCTGTGTTGAGGAAGGATGGAGACGTGAAAATATGCGTCTTTTAGATCTATCGTGACAAACCAGTCCTCGGACCTGATCTGAGACACGACTTGCTTGATGGTGAGCATCTTGAACTTCAGTCTCTTGACTGAGCGGTTCAGCAGACGCAGATCTAAAATGGGACACAGGGCCCCCTCCTTCTTCGGAACAATGAAGTACCGGCTGTAGAACCCGGACACCCCGACGTGAGGAGGGACCACCTCAGTGGCCTCCTTCCTCAAGAGAGTTTCTACTTCTTGTTCCATTACCAGACCCTGCTCGGGGCTCACCACAGTGGAGACCCCGTAAAAAGGTGGCGGCGGAGCGCCACATTGAATGCGATAGCCTCGCTCTACAGTGCAGTAGTTTCCACGCTGCCAAATAATCTACTAAGGGAACCAGTCTCTCGAGACTGGCCTCTGGTATGAGCTGCTAGTTCGGTGTCCTGTAACGGATGACCGGCAGGAGACAGCCGAACTAGCTGCTGTAGAGACCCCCACAGGGGTAGCGAGCTCCCCAGCTCCGCTACGTTTCCGGGGGGAAGACTGAGGTGTGGGCTCGCTGGAGACCGCTGCGCCCTGAAGCACCGGCAGGGTTGGCAGGCTAATCTCCCGAGGGCACCGAGGAGAGACGGGCACCGAAGAATGCGGTGGACCACGCACTTCCCCAGTAGGGCCTGCCCTCGGAGGTCCTGGACCAAATGAGTCAGGACCATAGTCTCATAGGTCTGGGTGAAAGCGTTTCAGTAACTGAAACACGGCCAGCATCTCAAAACTGGATGGTGACTGTTCCACAGACCACGGGCAGGGGGGCCACTCATGACCACTCCCCAACCGATGAGGGACGCATCCGTCACTAGCATACGCGACGACAAGGAGCTTCCAGCACCGGGCCCTGAGACAAGAACCAAGGTCTTCTCCACATGTCCAAGGCACGTAGGCATCGCCGCGTGACCTTGATCATGCAAAGCAGGTTTCCCCTCAGGGAGAACCCCCTTGGTCTTGAGACACCACTGCAGGGGTCTCACGAACAGCAGGCCAAAAGGTATCACGTTGGACACAGCTGCCATCAGACCCAGCAGTTATGAAACTGCTTCACAGTGAGTGCCTACTTTCACTCTCTTGACTGCCGCAAGGATGACTCGATCCGAGCAGGAAACAGACATGCCTGCATCGTGGGCGATCCCACACCACGCCTAGATAAGTGGTTCTCTGTAATGGAGAAAGCACACTTTTCTCTGCGTTCAGTCACAACCCCAGTTCTTTCATATGGGCGAGGACAACATCTCAATGCCGCACCGCCCATGCTCAGAATGAGCTAATACTGACAAAATGTCAATAAGGTTCAGTATGCAGATGCCTTGGCAGCCACAGCTACCACTTTTTCTTTATTTTATTTTATTTAGCAGCATCCACACACTTAGCGAAAGTACAGGGTGAGAGTGCAGTAAATAAATTTAATTCATCAGAATTAAATAACAATGGGAGAAGAACTAGACATTCAAAATGCACGTAGCTTTTTTTTTTTTACACATATATGAATGAATACAGCCCGCCCCCTCAAGGACGGATTGTACATGTTCAGCTCCCGAACAAACCACACATAATCGCTTGAATCCCTGTTCTTTTATTTATTTATTTATTTTTTAAAAGCGAGAGCAGGAAGAAACGAGCGATCTAAAATGCAGTCAGCTCATATGCGGACAGCATCAATCTCCTCGGAGAAAGATGAGCCGCAGCAGCGCGAGCTCTCACTCAGAGGGGGAAGAACCGCAGCACGGGCTTCCGAGCCCCGAGAGAGAGCGCTAGATCTAAGGAGAAAGGCAGAGAAAGGGCGGACCTGTCTCTAACCCGTTCACAGATCTATGCTGCGATCCCCACGGCCACAGTCGCCGCTCTGCCTCGGCAAAAGCGGGACCCGTGCCGCGGGGAAGCTCACGAAGACTCCCTCCTCGAAGAGAGTCCTCCGAGAGCGAGTGTGCGCAGCGAAAGCACGGGCTGTCAACTCCCTCGAGAGCTGACGCAGCCCGCTTCGCCGCGAGCTCTCATTCAAAGGGGGAAGTACCGCAGCGTGGGCTTCCGAACCTAGAAAGAGAGCGCTAGATCTAGAGGGAAAGGCAGAGATAGGGAGGACCCGTCTCTAAACTGTCCGTAGATCTATATGCGATCCCCACGGCCGCAGTCGCCGCTCTGCCTCGGCAAAAGCGGGACCCGAGCCGCGGGGAAGTTCACGAGGGCTCCCTCCTCGAAGAGAGCCCTCCGGGAACGAAGCGTGCGCAGCGAGTGTGCGGGCAGTCAGCCTCCTCG